>JAJKFI010000036.1:1410479-1455942 GCA_029204185.1 Lerista edwardsae | reverse complement strand
TGTGTGTGTGTGTGTGTGTGTGTGTGTGTGTGTGTGTGTGTGTGTGTACAAATTAACCACTGAAGGTGCTGGTTGGCACAGCTGGGGCAGCAGTGCCCCTATGCGTTTCCCTGCGGCTGTGTTGCACCTCTTGAAGCTCTGGTTTGGACATGATCAGAAGAGAGAATTGTGCTCACGCACTGCTGAGCTTCACTCCCACTGACCCCACCGCTGCAGAGGCAGCTGCAGAGCCTC
Source organism: Lerista edwardsae (assembly GCA_029204185.1). Taxonomy (NCBI): domain Eukaryota; kingdom Metazoa; phylum Chordata; class Lepidosauria; order Squamata; family Scincidae; genus Lerista; species Lerista edwardsae. The sequence continues at coordinate 1,455,708 of JAJKFI010000036.1, read as the reverse complement.
CCTGGCCCAGGGCCTTGGGGACTGTCCCCCCGGATCAGCAGCCGACCCACCTCATAGTCCGAGTGTCCCAAGAGGATGAAGAACTTCTCCAGGAGGAAGAAGAGGTAGAGGCCGCCCAGCACGGCCAGGAGCTTCCACAGGATGTTCTGGTCCTCTGCTGCGCTGTGGTGGTCGTGGGCCTCGTCCTGGGAGTGGGAGTGCAGGCCCAAGAACTGCAACGGCAAACGCGGGGGGGGGGGTAAGAGAGCTTGATTTGGGGTGCAAAACCAGAGGGGCAGACGACAACTTCTGGAAGGCCTCGTCTCTGAGACCACTTCCTGACACGCCCCCTTTCCTGGCCCAGGTGTCCACTTGCGGCTGTCCCACACAGTCTCTATTCCAACCCCTTGTCGCCTTCACTCCCACAACCCCCAACACCTTCCCAGCACCCCCCCCCAACACTGCCTGGCTTTCCACTGTTCACTTAAGGTCCTCAGCGCACCTCCACACTGTCTGGCCCTGGGGCGGGGGGTGGGGGTGGGGTGGGGTGGAGGAAGGCCTTACAAGGGGAAAGCCTTCGAAAAAAAGGTAAAACACAGAAGGGCTGCAGCTCAGGGTCAGCGCCTACTTTGGAGGTGGGAAATTGCACATTCCAAGGATCGCTAGTTGAAAGGCTCTAGGTGTCAAACATCAGGGCCAGACACGCCCCTCAGATGCTCTTTATCCAGCCCATGTGGCCATTGGGCTCTCTCAGCAGGGCTGTCCTGCCCAGGCTCAGAAGGCGGGGAATGCTACGGGGAAGGGGCAGACCAAGAGAGGGGGGGAGGGCGGACTTGCCGAGGCGTGGGAGAGCCCAAGGATCAGAGGGTTGCCCCTTCCGCAGTGCCGCATCTGCCAAGGCCTCACTTCGAGGACCCCCTCTCGGCTGCTGAGCTGGGGTGAGGCCTCAGCAGAAGCAGACCCGCGGAAGGGGCAGCCGGGGTGATCACTGGGCTCTCCTAGCGTGAGAATGTGGTGATTGGATACTTCCTCTTCTATCCTTTGCAGCTAATGAGTTCCAAGGGGAGAATGAAGTGCTTATTTCTAGCCAGCACCTGCTTCACGCCTTCACTTCCTGTTTAATGGTGTCACTTCCTGCCTTCAGCAGGCACCGTGAATGCCTTTTGGCCTACTGCATGAAATGAGCGACACCCCTGCGAGGCTGGACAGCAGGGCTGGGAAAGGCCTCTTTCCGACAGAGGGCAGCTGCCAGTCCGTGTGGGGCCCCCCGGCAGCCCCTTGGCAGACTGGGGAGAAGGCCGCTTCCTGTCCCCTTTGCTCGTTTGCACACTTATATCCCGCCTCTCCGTGGGGTGACGCGCAAAGAGCACAGCAGTAACAGAAGCCACGCACGAAGCAAGCGGTGGAGGGAGGAGCAGAGCGGCTGACCTTGGGGATGAGGTGCAGCATGGCGTCCCCGGTGAGCGAGCCCACAGCCAGGCTGACGAAGACCTGGATGACATACTGGGAGGCGCTGGTGCAGGCCGTGCACAGCAGCAGCACGATGCCGAAGAGAGCGCACAAGCAGATCACCAACGTCGCCAGCGAGCCATAGATGTACTCTGGAAGGGGAAGGAGCAGCAGTAAGTCCCAGCACTGGCACAGGGGCCTTCCCCAAAGCTCTTCTCTCAGGACACTCCAGGTGAGGGCCCAGGACACCTTAAGAACATAAGAACATAAGGAAGAGCCCTGCTGGATCAGGCCAAAGGCCCATCTAGTCCAGCTTCCTGTATATCACAAGGGCCCACCAGATGCCTCAGGGAGCGCACGAGACAACCAAATACTTGTGTCCTGCTGTGTCCCCCGCATCTGGCATTTTAAAGTAGACTATTACCCTTGCACCACCCCCAAGGAAGACACCAGACTGAGGCTGCCTTTCACACATGCTGCGGCTGATGAGCTTGGTTTTGTGCTGGTAACATAATGCAGGACTTACCCCCACCCCAATCAATCAATCAATCAATCAATCAATCAATCAATCAGGTACTTATATACCGCTTTTCAACATGAAGTTCACAAAGCGGTTTACAGGCAAATAGTAATAATAATAACGTTAAATGGCTCCCTGTCCCAAAAGGGCTCACAATCTAAAAAAAGGCAGACCGCCAGCAACAGCCACTAGAAAGACTGTGCAGGGGTGAAGAGGGACAGTTACTCTCCCCCTGCTAAATATAAGAGTATTTTATAAGAGTACACCCCAACAGTACTTTCTTGGCTTTTAAATTGCTGGAGGGCAGGCTGTTCAGAAAACATACACACACACCCTACAGCAGGTGCAATAGGGTGCCCCAGGTGCATTGGGAGGAGGCAAATTAGGCAGGAATTCCAGGTATTTAGGCAGTGGCAGCCCATACTCCTGAAAATGCTGCTTCTGCGCAGGCACATATTGTCTGTGTCGTCGTCGTCCCCAACACACCACATGTTGCTTCTGATCACTGGAAATAGAAGCAGCACATGAGCAGAAAGTGTTTCTGCCAAGTGCTTCTGATAGGGAAAGGAAGGGAAAGGGAGGCGCCAAATAGCCTCTCCCTGCCCAGTTCACGCTTTGCAAGCACTGGGTGGGTCTGGAGAAGTGATCTGGAGTAGTGGCAGCTTCTTTTACCTTCCCTGTTGGAGCAATGGAGGAAGAAGGGGTCTGCAGCTGCCATGTTCCAACTCCCTGGCAGAGTGGCAGCTTAGAGAGGGCTGTGGGCACACAGGTTGGGGCGGGGGCTTGTCCTTTCCCTGCCCCTCCAAGAGTGCCACTCCACACGGCTGACTCAGGTCGCTGCATGGCACGGCTGGCCCTGTTAACAGCATGTCCCTATTTCTATAACTTCTGAAATGCTGGAAGTTATGTTGTTATAAATTTGGTGGCACCAATGAGCATGTGCAGAGTGCCCCCTCACGCCCTCGCACCCCAGTTCCCAAAAACAGCTGAACACATCAAAGGTTAGGGCCAAGTAGGAGGCAAAACGTTTGTCCTGGCTTGGCCCTTGATGCCTCTCGTTTTAGAAACGGAGCACTCCGCAGGGCAGTGTTTCCTCCAAGGGGAGCAGCTCCATGCAGTGTGGAGATTGGCAACACGGAAAACCAACAGGGTAGATTAGGCTGTGTGCATCAAGGGTTAAACAACTTGCTACTGGGGGGAGGGGCAGCACTGCTGCCCAATCATGATTGTAGCCACAGAGGCTTGAGCAACTGGTAAAGTGAAATTTGGGGGGGGGGTGAGTCCCAATGCTAAAACCACTTATGGAACCACTTCCTTCGAAGGCCCACCAAAGGTTACCACTTCCTTGCCTGGGAGGATTGTCGTGCCCTCAACAGCTGACTTCGTGGCACTAATATATGTCTCTTTCCCATTATGGAAGTACAGGCTTTGCCTGTTGGATGTCTGCCTGTCCCACTGGTGTTCAGGGCACTGGAACCCTGCCAGGAAAAGAACGGCAGCCTCGTTCCACCCCCCGGCTACTGATCCACTTCCCACTCAGTTTAGAGAATCCGTGAATGCGGACGCTGCTGGACGGGACGGACTCACTCTCAGCGGTTGTCAGGCGGCCACTGACCGAGGCAGTCCGCTGGACGGAGCAGGCTCTGCTCAGCTGTTGCTGGATTAGTGCTGGGCTCAGGCGGGTGAAATCGGGATGGGAAATTCCAGAGCCAGCATCGATGCCATAAATCTCCAACAGGTCACCGGGGCGCAGGCAGACCTGGAAATAAAGACAGGCCCCCAAGACAAGAAGTGAATTCGTGGACCAAAGGAGACCAGGTTGCCACGGCACTTTTCAATTGACACCGTCACCATCCCTTTTCCAGTGCCTGAATTCCATGGAACTGACAGCGTTGATTTCCATGTTGAGAAGAGGCTCACCTACTGCTTTTCGTTGCTATTAAGTGCGCAAGAGCCGGTCTCATCAACTGGCAACCCAAAGCAAAACCTGGCCATTGCCTACCAACCACCCGGCTGGGATGGTGCACAAGCCCCGTGCCAGCTCAGACTGCCCAGCCTGGCTTCCTGCATTCACTCCCGTTTCCAGCAACTGGGAGCAAACCCAGAAGAAAAGCAACTGGAAAGGAACACTTGTGCTTCCCCTCGATGCTCCTTGAGGGCCCACAGTTGCCCTGCCCCAAGGAGCTCCCATTCTGCACCTTCCCCTGCAGCAGCAGTTGGTTTTCTGCATGTTGGGACGGAGATGGCTGGGATGCCCACTTCTCAAAAGGACCCCTTCTCTTTGCACAGGCTTCTTTTTCCTCTGCTTAGAGCCCTCCTCAGACTCAGAATTTTTCCTACACAGAAATGAAACCCCAGTGCAGCTTGTCAGGCAGGCCAATCAATGCATGCAGGGCTGGCTTTAGGGGCAGGGGGGCCAATGCCAAATATTTTTGCAGGGCCTCCACTCCCCCCGAATGGTCCACCGCTCAGCGGGATGAATGTAGCACAGGGCCGATGGCACCCCAAGCAAAGCGTGGCGCCTGGAAGTAGGTGGCAGGGATACGAGGATGCCAGCACCAACTGCTTCCAGGAGGCCCATTTCAGGTTGTCTGGACCAAGGGGTGGGCAGGAGGACCACACACACACACACCAGTGCTCTGCTCTGCTCACCCCACCTCATCATGCATGATTCTACGCTGGGGCCTCAAGCTGGCGGCAGCACGGGGGCTCCTCCAAAGGGTGGGGCCCAATGCGCTTTATTTCCTGTAGAGCTTGGAAGCGTGGGATGTACGAGAACTGCAACCTTTGGAAAAACCTTTAATCAATGTTAGTGATTGCGAACATCTGTCCCACTTGGGGCTGACATTCAAAGGACGGTAAGTCCTAATGACACCTGTTCCCCCCGTCTATAAGAACATAAGAAGGGCCCATCTAGTCCAGCTTCCTGAATCTCACAGTGGCCCACCAGGTGCGTCAGGGAGAAGCACACGAGACAACTAGATCCCTGCATCTCACTGCCACTTCCCTGCATCTGGCATTCTGCGGTACCCTACATCTAAAGTAGGGACGTTGTCTGCCTCTGCCTGCTCTTCTCTCCCCTCCCCTCCAGCTCCCTTGTTTTCCAGGCTGCATCGCCCTTGGGACAGGAACCTGACCTCCTATCCTTCATCAAGTCACGAGGAAGAACCTCTCTTGTGTGACTTCTGAGGTTGACCTGGGAAGCAGCCGGTCACCTTCTCCTTCTCCAGCACACAGACATGCGCCTTCCTCCCTGTCTCCGAGGTGGATCCAAACACGCTTTGCGGTGGCCCTTGTCCTTGTGCCGGCCAAAGTTTGCTGGCCTAACTCCAGTTTAGGACTGCGCCATGAGTGACATCATCACTGTTGCTATCTAGTACATTCTGTCCTGGACCCCAAAGACAAGAGTCCCTTCCGGAAAGATTGTGACCAGAACTACTCCTCACCGTATCCCAGACTTTATGGGGGACTTCCGGTTCTTCTGGACCAGGAAGGCTTCGCCTTTGGCGGACCAGGACCTTTTCCGTTTGATTTCCATGGTGATGGTCATCATCATGGTGGTGATGCGTGTCGTTGCCATGGTGATGGTCCATTTCATCATCGTGGTGGTGTGTCTCATTGCCATGGTGATGGTCCATTTCATCATCGTGGTGGTGCGTCTCGTTGCCATGGTGATGGTCCACATGATTACCATGATCGTGTGCAGCACCCTCGTGTCCATGATCGTGGTGGCCATCATGAGCATGACTGTGGTGGGCATGGTCATGCCCTGCGTGTGAAGACTCGGGCCCTGCCTTCAGCTGCTCCATTAGTTTGGCTAACCCTGTTGAGAAGACAGACACTGATGTTAACTGTACTCCTCCAAACCTCCCTAAAGGCAAGCTATTAGCTGTGGAGGAAGAAAGGTTCCAGTAAGGCAGGTTCCAGTAAGGCAGGTTCCAGTAAGGGGGAACCTGACTTCTTGAGGTTGGGGAAGGCCCCAACCCCAATGGCCATGTTTGTGAGCTCCCAAAAAAGGAGGCTGGACTAGGTTGACCTTTGAGCAGTTCCTGCAGGTCTTACAGTTTTATGAAGCAGGAAATGCACGGAAGAGAGATGAAGATGAAGGAAATTTCACATCATCTGAATCTGAAGTATGTAAGCCTTGTGGCAAACACCCAGTTTGTGTTTGCCACCAACTCCTGGCCGTCATCTTTCCCACTTGGCCCCAAATTCTCCAGCAGCACGACACGGCCCTGAACGCACCTGCCAGTGTAAGGTTGTGGGTCTCGTTGCCGTAGCGCTGAAAAACGTACTCCAGGAAGTAGTGCTCAGGCGGAAGTGCGCGGAAGCAGCCCCCCTGCAGCACGTGGTAGGCAACGGCTACCAGCACCCGCCCAGGCGCATCAGGGGCCACTTGGCTGGAGATGGCTGTGCTGTTCTCCAGGAATGGAACCAGCGCCGCGCAGGTCTGGGAAGGGGAGAAGAGTAGATGAGGCGGCCGGAAGAAACTCTAGTCTTAGCCCAGCATGTTAACAGCCCAGCCCTGTGGTCTTCTCCCCCCTCCTCAGCCAATGGCTCAACACCAAAACGGCTGTAGATGCAGCCTATGGAGGGGCAGTTGTGGGGGGTCTCCTCTGAGTAAGAGAACATTTGTTCCCTTACCCAGGAGTAAGCCTCTGATGCATGGAGGGGTCTACTGCACAAATTGCTGGTGCGGGTCCCTGTGGACTCGGGCCATGGGATCGGAAATGGAAAGGAGGTCAGGGCTTGGTGGCCACAGCTGCTGCCCAAGCCCCCACTGCCTCCTCTTACCCGTCACCTCCTCATTCTGTCCCCTCACTCTGTTCCACCTCCACTGCCAACTTACCTGGGTCGGTGGCCTCCAATAGGGCCACCACTGCATGCGGCACGGCTGCGAATCTCCTGCCTCTGCAGGCTGTTGGAGTGCCTTTCACAATGGTCATAATAATTAGTGGAAGTTAATTGTGGCAGAATACGTGTTCCACCACGTCAAAGCCCATGTCAAGAGGAGCGCACTTGGGTGTGCACAAGCAGAGGCAGCAGTGGGTGGTGGAGTCAGGAGGCACAACAGCACACATTGAGTATGGCTAGGACGGGCCCCGATTCAGCATGGAACTGAAGCACAAGATGAAAGAGGGCTTAATGCTCCCTCCCTCCCTCCCTCCCTCGTGTGACGAAAACCCCACTCCCCTCCAGCAGCAATTTGCCTTCCAAGCTGCAATTTCTGTAAATTGTGAGGCTCCTTCTGACTGCCAAATTCTGACTGACTGTTTCCAGGGAAGCGTTAAGCCCCCTCTCGTGGCATAATATGTTTCAGTCTACTTCTGGCCTCAAACTAGAAGTTGGCAGGAGGTGTGGACTGATGGTTGAGCTGCTGGTACTGCCTGAAGCTAAGGAGGAAAATCTGTGGTCTGTTTTTGGATGAGAGACGGAGTGCCAGGCTGTGACAAGCTGCAGTGCCTGTTGTGGCAGAACGGGGTCACTGTGGAGCTGATTAGCCAGTGCGGGAATGCTGTGAGAAGGCCAAAGTATGACCTTGATGGCACGTAGCCAGAGAACCACCCTGTGAAGGCTGCATCTGGGACCGAGGATTCACTGCATCACAGAATACTGTCTGTTTGTAAAAACCCCATTGGAAAACGGTGGTTTAGACTAGCCTGCCCATGTAAACCGCCTTGGGCATTGGCTTTGGCATGGGAAAGGCGGGGTGTATAATAAACCCATCCATCAAAAGGCAGGTAGACTTTGAAGCAACCTTCTAATTTGGCTCCCCATTTCCCTTTACACAACTAATAGCAGCCTGCAGGAGTGACTTGGATCTGGGCCACCGCACGTTGCGGGGAAAGGGTTGCTGCTCCTGGTATCGCCACCCGGATCCTCCCCACTGCTGCTTTTTGAAAAAGAACAGCTCATTAGGAGTTCCAGTCATGTGGCTCCCACCATGCGTCATTCGGCAGCCGGAAGGAGCCTCACTTCCAAGGCTGACTTGTGCAGGACAGGGGTTTCGACCTCCTGGGGCTGCCTCAGTTACAGGAGTGGCTGTGCGTGGCGGAATGTTCCCTTTGGTGCAACCCTCAGGGTGTGTCTGGAGCAAGGCAGGTATGGACCAGCTCATTTCTGCACAGGCTTGACTTGCATGTAAATGCACACCGTCTCCAGAAAGCCACCTGTCTAGAAAGCCCAGACCCAGCTGCCCCCCTCCTGCTGGCCATCAAAGGCCAGGTGACGAATGACGAAGGGTTTTATAAAACAATGAAGAATCCTTCATTGTTATAAAACAATGAAAGGGTTTTATACAAATTGCCTTCTAACAGTTGTGTGTGACAAGCAGACATTCAACAGGCAAAGCTTTCCCTTTCAGTGCATCTCTATGCCAGAGAAGCTTCACCTGCTGAACGTCCACCTACTATGCTGCCATTGAAGGCACAGGAGCCCTCAAGGAAAGAAAAACGTGTGACTGGTTGTGGCTTCTCACTGGTTCTCCAGCGTCCATCGTTATCCATCACCAGGCAAACCCTTCTATCGAAAGCATCGAGTTTTTAAAATTCAATAGAGTTTGCATTCTGAAAACTATATTGTTGTCGATTTGTGGGACCCCCTCCAAGAAAACGAGGTGGAAGTTGTTGAATCACAGATGTTGCCACATCCGTGTACAAGTGCATGAGGACGCGATCCCTCCCCCACCCTGGGGACTGTGCATGTGACCATATGGGGAATGCAGGCACATCCAAATTCAGGGGCCACTTGAGACGGAGTGTGGATGCCACCCCCTGCTGCATCCCACATCAGAGAGAGGAGGAGGAGAGTAGAGGAGGAACTGCCTGCCTGCCTGCCCTAAGAAAGAGGGAGGAGAGTCAGGGAGCCAACCAGAGGAGCCCCACCAGTGGCAGGAGGGTGTTGGCAGAGGGAAGGACCCTCCTCAGTTCCCTCCCCCTCCAAAGCGCCACTCACGTTTGGGCCGGCCCTGTGAGGAGGGCACCAAGGCGAGCTGCTGCTCCTTCTTACCTCCTGGCCTCCATTCCCCTTGAGGTTCCTCTGAATGCTGCCCATCAGTTCAGCCGATCTCCCTGGCAGGGCTTCTCCCCCAGGCGTCTCCTTCGAAAACCCGGTCCAGAAGGCACCGACCCTGGCAACCCAGTGCCCATCCGCCACAGCCTGGCAGGCCACGGTAGGATCAGTGAAGTAGAACGCCAGGCCGGCAGAGAATGGCAGCAGCTCTGCGGATGTGAGGTTGGCATTGCCCACACTCTTCTGCTTGGTGAGTGCAAAAATATCCGGGGCAAAGATGCACTGCAAGAGAGGCCAAAAGAGACAGAGTCAGGCTATCTGATGAGATGTCCTGGCAACTCGACACGCTTGCATGCCCTTCCAGGAAAAGGAAGCACCTCATCTTCCATACATTGTCTTCTTCAGATGCAAAAGCAGCAGCACCGCCTGACCGCTGAAAACACAGACCACATTGCTCAGCGCCACGTTGTCGGAGGTGACAGCTCAGGCATGACTAAGACACGCCGCAGTATTTCCCTCTTTGTCACGAACTCTCCAACGTACGCCAGGGACGGCATCGCTTGGCCACATGAGGAAGTGAGGCATGAGTGTGAGAAAGACAGGCAGCCAGTGACCAGATGGAGGTCAAAAGGGTCACAAGGAGCTCACGAAGCATTGAGAGCTTCTCCACTGTAGAAGGGCAGGTGACATGGAAGTGATTAGAACTGGCTAGTTGCACACGCATCCCTCCAACAGCGGAGGGGCACAGAGGAGAACCTCTCCAGCAGATCCTGATTGCTGGGGCCTGGGTCACATCAGGGTGGGGCCAAGTTGTGGGGGTGATCAATGCGCCACCGGGAGGCACCACAGGAGGCCCAGCGCATGCTTTGCATTGGGGCCTCCAGCAACGACATTCTGCAAGGCATCAAGTTCTCTCCCTGCACTTTCTGCTTTGGGGGGGGGGGAGGAAGCATGAAGATGGGATTTCATCTAGCGATGGAAAGGAGGAAGCACACACAGTGTGGAAACAGGGAATTGCAGAGGCATGAGGCACTCACTTGGCACTGCCGCGGAAGGCGTGGACGGAAGGAAGGTTGCAACACTTTCTGCATCATAGTGAGGTGCCAGAACATTCGCCAGAACCATCTACAAGCAATTAGGAAATGCAAAACAACCAGCACCACCCAAAAACCGGATAGCCCCTGCTGGAGAGGAAAGCCAGGGCTGTGAGCTGCATGGCAAGGACTTCCAGAGCACCTGAAACTGTTACAACAGAAACAGTTGCAACAACAAGAGTTCTGTTGCCCCAGGATAACAAGCTTGCATAGAAAATTCCAGGATAACAAGCTTGCATGGAGCCCATTTATCGCATGCACCAGACGTCTTGCCCTTTGTTGGCAGGTGTAGGAACATACTCAAAGGAAGAGGGGAAACGGGGAGATGGGGACTGTGGGAGCCACGGCCTATGACACGCAAGTGGTGCAGTTGAGGACCGTCCTTCTGGAAGCCTTAAAGGAACGAGACAGAAGAGCACTCTCTGGACAAGGCTGGTTGGATGAATTCTGTCTCCTGCAACCCTCAGCCTCTGTCTCCGAGAAGGGGGCGGATGAAGGCAGAGAGGAGGAGCTGCGGTTCTCTTTCCAGACTGCAGGGTTATCAGCAGAACAATTAACAACCTGAGTCAAGCAGGTTGGGACTTGAGCCCCAGCACCAGAGGCGGAGGGCTTATCTAGGAAGCCTCAGTGCTGCGAAGGGGCAAGCGGCAGAGCTGAGGCAAGCAAAGCAATCCTTGGCCTTTGCCCTGTTGATATGGGCCTGCTGAGTTATTTGTGCCGGAGGATGCAGAGTGTGGGCAAGTCGAAACCAGAAGTGGCTGCCTAGCTGTAGCCTTGAGTTCTGATCAGGACAGTACTGAACAGCGGCGTTATGCTGCCGGAACGCTGGGCAGGAGGAACGGGTGAGCGGCAGACTGCCTGTTGCGTACCGCTCCGTTTCGCCGTCTTCCCCGCCCCCTGGCTGCCGCTCACCCGTTCCTCCCGCCCAGCGTTCCGGCAGCATAACGCCGCTGGTACTAAACATCAGAAGAGCCCCGCTGGATCCAGCCAAACACCCGTCTAGTCCAGCTTCCTGTATCTCACTTTGTAGGGTTACCGTACCAGATACAAACTGGGACAGAGTGCCTATACCTTTAACCATTGTATAGAAGCGGGAATTGGGGCAGGTGCTGCTTTTTAAACCCTTCCATGTTGAGCTGCACCTGCCCCAATTCCCTCTTCTATACAATGGTTAAAGGTATAGGCACTCTGTCCCAATTTGGATCTGGTAGCCCTATCACTGTGGCCCACCAAAAGCCTCAGGGAGGAACACACAGGACAACAAGATGCCTGCATCCTGTGGCCACTCCCTTGCACCTGGCATTCGGAGGCGGCCTACTTCTAAAATAAGGAGGTTGCACTACCCATCATGGCCTGTAGCCTGCGATGGACTTGTCCTCCAGAAATCTGTCTAGTCCCCTTTAAAAGGCACTTAGGCCAGATGCCATCACCACCTCCTGTGGCAAGGAGTTCCACAGATTAATTACACAATGGGTAAAAAAGTATTTCCTTTTATCCATTCTAACTCTCCCAACACTCAATTTTAGTGGATGTCCCCTGGTTCTAGTATACTAGATGAGTTGATGGGCAGAGACCTCCCTGCCTTTCAATGGGGAAAGACAGGCACCCGCTTCCAAGCTGTACCTACCAGGCCCCAAGCTCATCTAGAGTTGTGTTTCTCAAACTTTGGGCCAGGACCCACTAGGTAGGTCGCGAGTCATTTTCAGGTGGGTCGTGTCGCACCTAGGGCAGCCATAATTGAAATTATGGGAAGATGAGACATTGGAAAGCAGGAGGGCTGTGTGGTTATTTTACTTACGTCAAGGCTTTTTTTCATTTATGATTCAGCTGCTGGAAAATGGCTGAGAAATATACAACATTGCTGCATTCTCGGGAAATCAGTAGGCTCTGGCAACACAATGACTGTACTTCCAGCCATTACATCACTTCTAGTGGGTCCCAGACAGATTTCTAAAAAATGGTCCCAGTGCGAAAAAACTTGAGAACCACTGATCGAGATTCTAGGTGCGCCATTCTCAAATATTGACCAGATGACCCCCGAGCAGATAAGAGCCCCACACAGTTGCCAAAGCACGCATAGTCTCACATCAACCATTGTTTCTCCTGATTCTGCCTGGCAGTAGAAACACACTTCACAAATCCCATTTCTCTTACCTGCCTGCATGTGCTATACATTGCATTTTTAGTGCACATTCAATTTTTTGAATGAGTAAAAATATCACAGCCACTAGAAATATCTCAGAAATATTTGCAGTTTGCTGTAGACCTGTATAAGACAGAACGCTAAATCAGTCTGGTTTATTTTTGTTGGCAGGGATTAAAAAATGCACAGTACAAGAAAGTCCAGGGAGGACGTGATGCAAAAGAGCGATGTAATAGTGTGTGTGTGTGTGGGGGGGGTGCTATCGGCCTCTGGATCAAAAACTTGAAGGGGACCTTGAAATGAGGAAACAAATCAGGGGGGTGACTGTTCTGCCAAATTCCCTGCTGGGCCTCCCCAAAGGCCCTAATGCCCACAACAGGCTAACTAGTTTCCCCACAGAGCGGCCTCAGAGATAGGCAAGAGGGAGTTCATTCACCCACTGGGCCTCCTCTCTTCCAGCAGCTTTGTTTGGGATCACCGGCTGGTCAGGCTCTGCCAGACTGCCCTCATCACTGGCTTAGCTCCAAACTACCCTAAGTCTAGCACCAACAAATAATAGGCAGTCAGCTTGCCCATGCCACAACTACCTCCAGCAACAACCACTAGAAAGACACTGCATGGGGGTGAAGAGGGACAATTACTCTCCCCCTGCTAAATATAAGAGGAACACCACGTGAAAAGTGCCTCTTGCCCTAGATGCCTTTAAAAGGGGACTGGATGGATTTCTGGAGGAAAAGCCCATCGTGGGCTATAGGCCACGATGGGTTGGGCAACCTCCTTACATTAATAGTAGGCATTAATAGTAGGCTACATTAATAGTAGGCATTCAGAATGCCAGGTGCGAGGGAGTGGCAACAGGATGCAAGTGTCTTGTTGTCTACTGAGCTCCCTGAGGCACCTGGTGGGCCGCTGTGAGGTACAGGAAGCTGGACTAGATGGGCCTTTGGCCTGATCCAGTGGGGCTCTTCTTATGTTCTTATGATGCTTTCCATGATGCTGGTGTTCAAAAGTCAAAGATAGCTTAATATGAGAAAAATACACCTTTGTTAGAGAGGATGGAAGTGGATCCTGCTGCTCACCTGTGTAACTATTTGTCTTCTTTTCAGGTGGGGGGGGGAGAGAGAGAGAGAACTTGAAGGAAGGTCTAAGAATTGCAAAGAGCTTGCATTACATGTAATGTTATGGTGGTTACGGTGGCTGTGATCCTGCAGACACTTACAACCCACAGGCTCCAGCTACTCAGATCCTGCTAGTTGTAAGTCTTTGCGTGATCACAGCAGTGGTGGCACTTTTCAAAGAACTCCAGTGGGGCAGTTCTGCGTCACCTGCCATATCTGCACCACATGTTGCCATTGCCTTACAGAACCTGAGGACGCCTTGCCTGGTACAAGTGCGTTAGTACTGTTCTGCATTGCTGCATATTCTGACAATTTTAATGTTCACCTGAAGTAGCTCTATAAGGTGTTGTCAACAGAGGAGAGCGTTACAATTCAAACAGAGCTCTTTGGGTTTCTAGCCCACTGCAGCTCTGTGCCCCAGTCTATTTGGGCGCACTTCTTGCTGTCTTATCACTCTCCAGGAGTTGAAACTGAAGCTGCCCCTGAAATGTATTTTGTTTGGAGTTTGGAGACAGCCAAGGCAGCTAACACCATTTTAAAACATAGGAATAATACACAGTAGCATTGAGAATAGTAATTAAAAGCATTCCAAACACACAATGCTTCAACAGCAGCCCAAAGGCCAAAACCCTGGTGGGCTTAAGAACCTCTTGAAAAGGATCCCCCTGAGCAGGGCTGGCTATAAGCCAATTGGACCACTTGCTCTCAGTTGGGCCCTGTGCCTAAGGAGGCTCCAGCTATGGCAATCACTCTAGTCCAGTGTTTCTCAAACTGTGGGTTGGGGCCTGATGCCAGGTGGGTCATGGAAAGCGGGGAGCAGCCATCTTGGAAGCTGCAGACCTTACTCTTGCTATATTCCTTTTCTGAGTGTTAACAGTTTGAATTTTCAAGTGAGGGTTTTTAAAAATTTTGTTTTAGTTCCGTGCTTTTACATAAAATGTTGTCCTCATCTTGCTTTCTGTCAGGTTTTTTTTCATGGTTGTGCAATTGCTGCAGTCCAAGAATGCCAGTTTGCATTCCAGGAGTGTCATTTGATTACATCACAGTTACGGCATTTCCTGCTTGATGATGTCACCTTTGGCTATGACATCACTTCCAGTGGGTCTTGATACAAGTGCCATTCTAAAATGTGGGTCCAAGCCTAAATAGTTTGAGAAGCACTGCTCTGGTCAAATACAGACAACAACGCATTGCAGTGGACACCTATCCTACATGGAAAGTTTTATAGAGAAGAGCAATGCTTTTAGTTTACTTCTGAATTTTTCAAAAGTCACTAGCATTTGTTTGTATTAACTCACATGTGCGCTTTAAGCACCTGTTTTGAATGTTTTCCATTCAACCATATCAATCAATCAATCAACCAACCAACAGGTACTTATATACCGCTTTTCAACATGAAGTTCACAAAGCGGTTTACAGGCAAATAGTAATAATAATAAAATTAAATGGCTCCCTGTCCCAAAGGGGCTCACAATCTAAAAAAATCAAGCAATATCAAGTCTATCATGAATGTTATTTATGTCGCTAAGGTTCTCCAGACTTTGGGGTGAGCCTGGGGTCAGAGGCAGATCTAAGGGAGGGCAAAGCTCTAGGTTTTGCAAGGAGCCTCACCTTGCAGTGGAAATCACTCCTCCCCTGCACCGTTGTAGCCAATCCTCACAGGGAACAGCAACATCTTGGCGTTGCTTACTGGCTACAGCAGAAAGGGAGAGGAGGGATTTACATGACAGGGTGAGGCTTCTTGCAACACTTAGAGCTCTGCCCTCCCTGTAGAGACGCCACTGCCTGGGGTCCTGCAGCTCCTCAGCCTGTCCGGGACCCTGAGGCAGGAGCTCCCCATCCCGAGAAAGGTCTCTGCCCCACACAGGGCCGGCTCCAGGAGTGGCAGGCCCCTATGTGGGGCATTCCTCTACGGCCCCCCCCCCACAGACCCCCCCTCACCAATAGCTTTGGCAAGAAGCACGCAGGTGGTGCCACATGCGAAGTGCGGCACCTAGAAATAATTGGCAGTGACAGGATCAACCCATGGCCAACTGCGTCCATTTTGGACCCATTCGGAGGCGGGGCCAGTGGGCTGGCCCAATGAGCAGCCCCCCCCCCCGCTGGCCCCCCAGGCGCACTGCCCATGGCCATCTTGGCTGCTGCAGCAAGTGATCTACTCACCACACTGGCACGACCCTCCCGCCAGATGCCGGGCCCAGTGTAAGGCCACAGAAGCCACCTTGGCTGAAGGCCAGCCCTGGCCCCTCACGCCCACTGCTCTAGTGGCACTCAAGACACCGCTTGGAGCAGAGCCTGTCCCAGAGAGCCTAACGGATGGACAGACGCACGCGGGAGAGAGCACTCCGCCAGGGGTCGAGGGCCCAAAGTGTGCAGGAATGGAAAGGAAGTGGCTGGCACCTTCCACGGGATCCAGACACGGACGCTGCGGGCCACCATTTAACCTGTAGTAGCGTGGACTGGGCTGTGATGCGGCTTCCTGCGCAAGACGCATTCACTGCATGATGACAAGATGGCGAACAAGTGTGCGCTGGAGGACCGCTCTGTTCCCAGCCAAATTGGGGGGCGGGGAATGCAGCGGTCACCACGGTGTCCCTTGAGCTCTCCGGCTCTTGACGGCAGAGTGGAGACGCTCCTGTCCTGAATGAGGTGGTTCCAAACTGGGCCAAATGGGAGAGACCTGCCAGAGTGGCTCGTCTCCCAGATGAGCCGGGTGAGTGAGGGACTCCTGCCTAGAAGGCGGACCTTCAGCTGGGGGGGGCTGCTTTTCTGGAATTATCCGCCCCCCAGGTGCCAGGCCAAGACCTTTTCAGTCCCCTGACTTTTAAGTGTCTGAAACATTTTCCTCCTGCTCTTGTTCCATGCTGCTTTGCAGCAACACTTCCTATCGCTTTTCTTTACTGCTCCTCTGTTAACAGCACCTTGCCTTGGAAAGGCAATCCGGACACCCATTAACCGAAGGAGAGGTTTGGCTGCCAGCCCTGCAGCGTGAGCTGCACCTGCCGAAACTGCCTCTCGCACACCCCTATTAAAGGTCGGGGAGCCCCGACAGCTTGTCGTCTCTGCTCTCTAATTGCAGCCTTGGGCTGGCTGTGATACGCCGTGAGTCATGCCTTTCTCCCGAGGGTGAGGGTGCATGCCAAGGTGGGTGGGTGGCAGCAGGAGAGGCTGAGCTCACCCTCGCTGCATCTGAGATTTCAGTCTGCGGCTCCAGCAGGAGTTGGCTGGGTGGGACGTGAGTTTGCAGCTCGAGACAAAGAGTCTCTCTCTGGTTCTGGCACTCAGACTGCTCCCGGGTGCCTGCGGGTCTCCCGCTGTGCAGCAGGAGGAGGCGGCAGGTCTACCTGGGACACAAACCTCTCTTCCCCCTAAGCCTTCCTGGGGGCTGGTCCACCTGCGCTGCTGCTGCCGCCTGCGCACAAACTGCTGGGGGAGATTGGGGGCCCCTGGGTGGAGTCTTCCCCAGCCCCGCCTGGAGCTGCTGCTGGGGGTGGAGCCTGGGACTGTCTGCAGTGTGGGGCAAGGGCTGCATTGCCACCCAGCTGCGGCCACCCCCTTGTCCCCCTGCCACGGCCTCCGGGGCTGAGGCTGTCTGCGTGCAGGGCTGTTCTGTTTGGGAAGAGGGGGCAGGTTCACCTCGCCGCTCGAGTGTCCACTTTCCTTCTGAGCGAGGTTGTATTGCTGTGGGTGAGGTCACTTGGCCGCTCGGCTGCCTAGTCCAGCCTGCGGCGGGTGCAGGAAGACTCGTCTGGATGAGAGGGAGGAATGGAGGGGCCTGGAGAGCAGGTGCAGCCCCAGGCGATGTAGGAGGGAAGCGGGGTAAAGGCTCCGTGCAGGAGAAGGGAGGGAGCTGGCTGGGGAAGCAGAGCAGGAAGAGAGCTCTGGGGACAGGGCAGTGAGTGCCAGTTCGGAAGGAAGCTGGGTGCTGGCCGTGGGGGTGGCTCTGAGCAGGAAGGGGCAGAGAGGCTTGAGGGGCAGGAGGGCGGAGACCTCCTGGGCAGGGTCATCCTTGGAACCTCCCAATTCCGCGTCATCGTTCAGGGGCAACACTGTGGCACTCCTCAGACCTCCTCGACCCTAGAAAACTAGAATGCGACTGTATTGTACCGGGAGGAACGGAGGGACTGGAAGTTGTCAGGATATATTTAGGGAAGGAAGCTACATACGTGGTGCAATCAGATCTCTACACAATCCAATTGTGACTGACACCTGCTAGTGCTAGATAAAAGTGCCCCCCCACTCTCTCTCTCCAGAGGCACATCCTGACTCTCCCCACCAAAGGTTCCAGCTCAGCCTTTCGGAAGGTAACTAGGACAACCTCAACACAGGTTGCCTGGCCGAGTTCCCCCACTCGCCATCCATCCCTCTTCTGGAAACAAAGAGATCAAAGGGGGAAGGAAGGAGCCCAATAGCTGGGGATGCTTTTGATGTGCAGGAGAAGCAAAGAACGTGCCATAAATACACCCAGCAAACAAAGAACGTCCCACAACTGATAAGCAAAATAGAGGGGAGGGCATACAGCCACTTGGGTGGAAACTGGGGGGGCGTGACTGAGGGGTCCTGTTTTTCCTCCTCCGCAGCAGCAGCTGAGAAGGAGAACAGAGGTTGGCTGAAGTGAGAGGCTGCCCTGAGCAAGATTTTGGGAGACGGGCAGTCGAGACCTAGCCAAGAGGACTCAGAGGCAGAGCTTACTGAAAGGAGAGCTTACTTGCATAAGGACCTGCCATGGTGCTTGGGCAAGGGAACTTCCCACCTTCCCCTGGATGTCTGGGTGAGCCCTGCGTGGCTTGCATGAGACCTTCTGGGCTGCTGGAGTGGTCCAGGGGCTGTCGAGTAGCAGGTGTTCTTTCTTAGATGAAAACTCTAAAATTGGGTGGGTTGTCGGGCCTATTTACTTTGAGGAGCAGCAGTGACAGGGCATCCGCTCAACACAGGTGCTGCAATACAGCAAACGTGCCGATTCAGTACATGATCCACAGTGGATAATCCGAGGGCTTGGAAACAGGCTGTCGTCAGCCTAAACAATGGCTCTTCTTAAAAGGAAAGGCGATGGGGGCTCCTGCAAGCGCGGAAGAGATTCCTTCCGATACAGAAACCCTGCCCTGCTCCCTGCTCTACCTGTTCCGGGACATGAACATTGCACATATCAGAGGCCTTGTAGCAGAGCAGGGACCAGGTCTGCAGGTTTCCAAACAGGTTTAGGAGTCAAATGAAGTTTCTGGAAAGGCTACGGAGGAGCCCAGGCTGTTGCTCTGCTGGCTGTTGCCCTCACTTGCCCAGTGCCACCCGGAGACCAGAGGCAGGTTTCCTTCTGTCCGAGAATAGGGTGTGCCAGCCGGTTTCTAGGTACGTCTCTAACATGGTGGACAGTCTCCCATTGTTTATCGCTCCAAAGTAACAATACCAGCACATGTGCAAAGAATGGGATTCTGTTTTGCGACTTGGGTAGCTGTGGTGACCAGCCACATAATGGTCAAGCACTTTTTGCAGGCTGAAACTGGCATAGAAGTAGTGGAACAGGCAGGGGGATCTCATGATCTGCAGCATGGGGGGAAAAGTTCACAAGATCACTTTTTTGGGATCTTTCTCACACTGGCAGGAGTGTGGGGTGTTTTGTTTTTTTTAAGTTTTTCATTGCAGCCATAAAAAAAACCTTTAACGTATGAAAGATCTGACTCATTCAAATCCAGGGACCAGAGTTCAAACTGCAGGACAAATTCTGGCAACTAGCCACAGGGTGAAACTTACCATTTAGCTTAATAAACGGCAAATAACATCAGAGTTGCACTGATCCTGCCTCACTGTGAGAATGTCATACAAAGGACAAATGTGTCGTTGCCGGGCATGGAATTCAACACCCGAAGAATCTCAGAATGTATTTGAAAAACAAATAAGTTTTTAGTTGTTTGAAAACGACATCCAGCAAAATCTCAAATGTCAGGATGGGGATGGATTCTTAGGGCACAGTCCTAACCTAGAGTTAATAAGAACATAAGAAGAGCCCTGCTGGATCAGGCCAGTTAGGCTGGCACAGTTAGGCCACAAGGTTTGGCTGACACCAGGGCCACCATAAAGCATTTTTGGACCACAACTTGGAGTCAGGGAAGATGGCACACATCTGTGCGTTGGCCTCTCTGACTCTGAGAGTGGTCCAAACATCCTTGATGGTGTCCCTTGTGCTGGCCAAACTGTGCTGGCCAAACTGTGCTGGGCTAACTCCAGGCTGGGATTGCGCCCTCCATGACATTGGCATTGTGCCACAATTCCTTGTTCCTCTGTCACAGTCATCTATCCTTGATCTCCCGCCTTGATCTACAGCCCATCTGTGCCAGCTACGTACTCTGCTGTGTGCTTGGACTCAGCTGGCCGCAAGTTGCGGTGGAGTCGTGGCCAGAACAGAGCCTCAACCTGTCTTGGCCTTCTTGCCAGTGTAGCTGGTCCAGCCCAAGCTAAGGTTAACCCCTGGGTGGTTCTTGTGCCTTGGAGCAGTTTGCAGAACCAGCAGAAATGTAGCAGGTTGACAAGGAGAAGGAGGAGGGGTGGAAAAAGCCATCCAGTGTCACTGGCTAAATTTCTGTACATTTCATACAGCTCAGAGCATTGGAAAAAGAAGACAATCCTGTCTCTCATTCTTATCAGATGCTGCATTCACACTGTATTTCTTACAGTGCCTTTTAATGGTAAGGCCAACAAATGCACTTTACTATAAATATCAAAACCAACAAATGCACTTTACTATCATAAGATATGTGTTGGGTTCATGAAGCGTCTGCAGTCTAATTAATTCACTAATTTTACTAGTTAATTATGCCATTTCCATCACCCCAGGGCAGGTTTGGCACTTTCCATTTTGATTTGTCTCTTGGTGCTTTTTCCAAAAAAAAAGCATCACACCCTTTGCAGCACAAGTAACAAAATAAAGAACGTCCCCCTCTTTTGTCCAAATATTTGTCTATGACATTACAAGCACAATCCTAACCTGGAGTTAGGCTGGCAAAGTGTAGCCGGCACAAGGGACGCCATAAAATATGTTTGGACCACTTTCGGAGTCAACGTCTGTGTGCTGGCCTCTCTGACTCTAAGAGTGGTCCAAACATGCTTAACGGTGGCCCTTGTGCCGGCTACACTTTGCTGACCTAACTCCAGGTTAGGATTGCGCCCTAAATCAAGTTGGGGGGAGAGAAAAGGGATGCACTTGCACCAGAGAAAAATGGGGTTGGTTTGCAGTTTAGAGGAGCTGTTAATAATTGACTGGATTCTTGGTGAGGCTGAAGTACCATTGAATTCTAAATTATACCTCTGAACTGCAGGAGAGCTTTCACAAGTGGGGAAAATATGCACATGCACAAGTAGGGTAATCAGCTGCAAGGCAAAGGAATTTCAACAAGTGTGGCTGGTCTGGCAGAGGTGGGGAAATCCCCTCTTTTGAACTCCCTTTAAAAGCAAAAAAAAACTGCCATCCTCTGCACATTCACAACTCTTTGTCCCAGTTTTGAAAGATAGTATAGGGAATATCCCTTACTTTCTGTGTTATGCCACAGGTACAGGACATTTTTCCTTCACATTGTTGAGGAAGACATCCTAAATGGCATTGAATTTCTCTACCTTCCATTGATCCCCCACCCCAGATCTGCAACAATGGATACCCCACAAGACCAGACCCTCTGGCACCCTGCGAAGGCCGATATGCCGGGAAACACCAGCAGTAAAACACCAGTTCCCCTTCCCTGCACATCCTGGCCCAAGCAGAGTGAACCTGCAGGTGGGTCGGCTTAGTTAAGGAGAGGAAGTCAGTCCTGCCCTAAGCAGCCGGACCCCCTCCCCTTCTTTCAAGGAGCCCCCCCCAATAACCTTGTTGCCCCACTTTTGAACCGCCCCCTGCACTATGCCTTGACATACGATTTGCAGAAATTAGCAGCTTTGTTTTCATGCCACGAAAAGCTTCGCTGCCCGGTTCAAACGTTGGCAACCCGAGGGAGGGTCAGCGCTGCCCTTTAGCTGACTGCCAGGGCCAGCCTGCTGGGCACTGCTCCACCCTGGCACCCTTTCCACTGAGGAGGCTCCCAGGTCTTCCCCTGTGCTGAGGCTGCACATTAGCCAGAAGCTCGGGGGGTGCCACTTT
Organism: Lerista edwardsae; assembly: GCA_029204185.1. Lineage (NCBI taxonomy): Eukaryota > Metazoa > Chordata > Lepidosauria > Squamata > Scincidae > Lerista > Lerista edwardsae. The sequence goes on along the minus strand of JAJKFI010000036.1, from coordinate 1,434,272 downwards.
TCCTGATGGATTTCTTATACAGGCAGTGGGGGGGGGGTGGAATCCAGCTGCTGAATTCCTGCCTGGTTCCTCTGCTAAAAGTGCAAAGGACTGCGGGGGGGTGGGGGGAGCAATGGAGCCTCTTATGCCTCCTCATGTGGTGAATCTTGTGAATGAATTGCGGTGGGGGGGGGAATATATAATCTACTCTCATTGTCTCCCAAGACACTAATACCTCTTAGCCTAAGGAGCAGATTTCAGGCATCCAAATCACCTTCCAGATGTTATATCAGTAACCATTTACATCAGCCCTACATTGACTACTTCTGCACCTCCAGCTGGGGCTTTTTTTTGCGGGGGGGGGGGGGGCTTGTTGCTTGGCTTGGCTGAGGCAGTGCAGCGATTTCAGGGCTCAGCTGCTGTCCCAGAGTCACCAGAGTCCGTCCGTCTGTCCTCCGTCCTCCCGGGGCTGCCAACTTTTCAACCTGGGCTCTCTCATTCCACAGGGATTGGCAAGCGGCTGCCTTTCACCCCTGGGCTGATTTCCGCAGCGCACCCGCTGTCATCCGCCCAGAGAGAAGCCAGGCTGGTTTTTCCTCAAATAATCCCAGGAACCGCACGCACGCACGGCCAGCCAGGACCGCTTCCCCACAGGGGCTCTCACAGAATCACACCCTTGTCACCTCCCCCTCCTCATTAATCCACCATAATCACACACCCCGACGTGGTGCTCATTCCCAAGCCTCACCATTCTCGCAAAAGGGGGCTGCTGCCAGTCAGGGACTTCTGCCCGCACTTCCTCAGGGAGCCCTTCCTCATTTCACCAATATTTCACAGAGCACAACTCGGGCCACACACCCAGTCCTGCTGTTCTCAGCCCAGCATCCTCTGTCCGGTGGTGTGAGCAACAGTTCAACTCGAGACTTAGCAGGGGTCAAGGCGGCAGCAGCAGCATCGCAACACCTTCGCGTTCGTGTGTGCGCACATTTACATTCCAGACAACATGCATATTCCTTCCCTCTCCCCCCATACACCCCCCCAACTCACAGCACCATCCTGTGCGGGCCTACCAAGAAGCAAGTTCCGATGTGTTCAGTGGGCTTACTCCCAGGAAAGCACGTATCGGAACAGGAGAGCAGCCTCAGAGATGCCCGGTGGGGCTGAACCCTGAAAAATGAGCATTCCCAGCACGAGCTGCTCAGCAGGCATTGCCAGAAGGGGGGGAAATGAGGATGGGGGAAGGGGGTCCCCCAGGAAGAGGGACCCGCGAATAGGGGCTAGTCCTGAGAAAGAGGCGCGCCTGGAGAGAGGCACTTTCCAGCCCGATTCCCCCCTCCTTGGGGGGGGGTCTTGTGCCTGACCCCTCACCCCACCATCCCCTCCGCAAACGCTGGATCTGGACCCGGGCAAAGACCGGAGCCGCGATCCGACAGAGGAGTCAGCTCAGCGGACACGCACCGACTGAGCAGACGCCGTGACTGTGCAGACGCGCACCGGCAGCCCTTTGCCCCCCGCGCTGGAGTTTGACCCGGGCAGGCGCATCTCCCGGCGGCCAGGCTGGCTGGCTTGCGTTGCGCCCGCGTTACCTTTCCACACGGCCCCGCCGCGCACTGCACACGAGCCGCCGCGATATTTAACAGGGACTCCAGGGCGCCGCGCGGCAGAGAGCCCTCGCCCGACGCCAGCAGGGTCCGCAGCTCCCGCACCGACGGCTCCGCGCCGGGCTGCGCGGCGGGCATCGCGGTCCGCGCCAGGCAGACGACGAGGACGAGGAGAGGCGCCCGGAGCGGCATGGCTCGGCTGGTCCCGGCGGAGGCCGTCGAGGAGGGTAGGAATCGTCCTTCGCGGGCCGCCGCTGCTGCCGTCGGACAGGCGCTCCGCAGGTGCCGCGCTCTAGACTCTGGGCGCTCCTGCGCGCCGCCGCCGCCGCTGATTGGCTCCGGGCGCGGGAGCCGCAGGTTAACCATTCCACAGAGCCGGCCAGCTCGGCAGATCGCGCACCTTGATAGGGCGGCGGGGCTGGGCAGGAGGAAGGGCCCCCGCGGCGGGAAAGGCCCGGCCTCTCGCTTGCCCAAGCGCTCGCATGAGCTCACCGGCCGCACGTCCCGTCAGGAGTGGAAGGGATGCTCCGCCGTTGCACAAGGGGAGGGGGGGAAAGGAGGAAGACGGGCTGCTGCAGCCTTCCTCCCGCGCAACTCGATCCGAAGCCTGGAATGAGTCACAATGAGAACTAGAAAGTTGCCAACCAGCTTGAACTTTTTACGGGTATTATATCCAGTATTTGCACTGATGCTTCTCGACCCACTGAAATGTTAGGTTTTGCAGGAGCCTGAACGTCTGGGTAAAGCGGCCCCTCCCCGTGCGAATGGCTGTGAAGAAGGGGGTGGGAAGGGTCCGCTTTACCCAGGAACTCAGGCTCCTGCAAAACGTAACATCCCCCCCCCCAGAACGCCACGGTCTCAACCTTAAAGCTGCATGCGAGCATTCAAGAGGCACTTTTTCAAGTGGTGTCCTCTTATATTTAGCAGGGGGAGAGCAATTGTTTCTTTTCACCCCAGCACAGTGTCTTTCTCCTGGCTGTTGCTGGTGGTGTTCTCCATTCTTTTAGATTGTGAGCCCTTTTGGGACAGGGAGCCATTTAACTTTAATGTTATTATTTGCCTGTAAACCACTTTGTGTTGAAAAGCGGTATATAAATACTAGTATAGTGATTGTTTGGATTCTGTCTATCACATTAATGCTCTCAACCTAAACAACATGGAAGTGAGCCCATATGGGAAACGACTCTTTTTCTCTCTTTCACAATAGAAATCGATCGATCAATTGATTATAACAAAGAAAAGCACTCAGGAAGGCATATGAAAAGTTCCTTTTCTTCAGGTTATTTCAGGGGTCTAGGAATGGAGATGGCGGGAGGTAAGCTACTTCTGGGGACACCAACACCTCCCAGCGCCAGGGAGGAGCGAATAAATCTCACGCTGGGTGTGCACAGATGCGCCCTCTCCTTAGATCCTTTTGGACAATTTGGCTCTCCTGGGAGAAGCACTTTGCCTACAAGCAGAAGAGACCAAATCAAGGTGCCAGAAATTTTGAATACAAAAGTTGGCAACCTCATACAGAAAGCAAAAGAGCCATTTTAAAAATCATTTAAGTGATTTTAGCCAATGCAAGTTTCTCATCTGAATTGTAAATTCAAAATCTCCAAGAATGGGTTGAAGCCAGTGGTGGGATTCAAATAAATTAACAACCGGTTCTATGTCCTTCAGGGCGGCCGCTACCTTTCTTCCTTCTCCCAACCTAAAATTAACAGCTGGTTCTGCAGAACTGGTGAGAACTGGCTGAATTTCACCACTGGTTGAAGCATTGCTTGCGGAAACAGTCTTACAGAGCAGTCATAAGAACACAAGAGGAGCCCTGCTGGATCAGGCCAAAGGCCCATCTAGTCCAGCTTCCTGTCTCTCACAGTGGCCCACCAGGTGCCTCAGGGAACTCAGCAGACCACAAGATGCTTGCATCCTGTGGCCACTCCCTTGCAGTCCTGTACAGCAGTACACAGAAGTCAGCCCTGCTGTGTTCAGTGGTCCTTACTCATAGGAAAAGGCCTCTAGGAATGCAGCCCTCCAGGGCAGCCTCCAGCGTGCTTATAAAAGGCTGTTCCTGCACTGGGGGGGGGGCCTGAAACAGCCGAGTAATCAGGAGAGGGAATCTGCACAGATGTAGCTTTTCCCCTAGACTGGAGGGCACTTGAATGGTAGAATTGTGTTGTTTTCTTAGTAGGAAATAATGAAGAGTGATTATAAACTGCATCTGCCCACATTCTTCCTCCTGCCCAATTAGTGGCCTCAGGCATTCGCTTCAGCATGGGACAGGTGGGATATAAATTCTTCAGATAAATAAATGAAAGATGAGGGAGACTCTTTTCTTCATCCGGGATCCTGATTTGCCCAGCTGTCTTCTGCTTTAACCACTAGGCCCCACACCCCACTTGCAGCTGCTGGGAGTTGTGGAGTGTTGAGCCATCTTGCAGCAGGGAAGCTTTTCTGGCTTAGCGCCACCTCATGAGAAGGCACATGAGCTTCAGCCCACCAAAACTGGTCCAGTGGTTAATCTGAGACTTCAAAAATGTCACATGGTGACAACAGACCAAACCAGTTACCCCTCTGAATGTGCTCACTGCTGAAAGAACCAAGGACTCTTTTTTGGGGGCTCTTCAGACGTTTGGGGCTCTTCAGGCTAGAAAAAAGGGGCCTGAGGGGGGACATGATTGAGACATACAAAATTATGCACGGAAGGGATAGAGTCGATAGAGGGATGTTCTTTTCCCTCTCTCAAAACACCAGAATCAGGGGGCATCCGCTAAAACTGAGGGTTGGGAGAGTTAAAACAGATAAAAGGAAGTACTTTTTCACCCAGCGGGTAGTTAATCTGTGGAACTCTGCCACAGGAGGTGGTGATGGCATCTGGTCTTGATGCCTTTAAGAGGGGATTGGACGGATTTCTGGAAGCAAAGTCCATCGTGGGCTATAGGCCATGATGGATTGTGCAACCTCCTTACATTAGTAGTAGGCTACTTCAGAGTACTGGGTGCAAGGGAGTGGCAACAGGATCCAAGCATTTTGTTGTCTCATGCCTCCCTGGGGCACCTGGTGGGGCTGCTGTGAGATATAGGAAGCTGGACTAGATGGGCCTTTGGCCTGATCCAGCAGGGCTCTTCTTATGTTCTTATGACCTGCACAGTCTGGAGGTTTCTTGTGGACTTTTCCCCACCACACACAGCACATACCCAAGCACTTGCTTCACCCTCCTTTGTACTTGTGAGTCTTTCCACCTTTGCATTTGAATGTGACAAAATGCAAAGAAAGGCCCCTTTTAGGCCAGGCTGTTCTTTGTAGTTAATTATCTGTTGGCTTTAAGGTCATGAATCTTAGTGGTCAGAGTGATGCAGCCAAAACAAACAGCAAACAGAGAAAGAGAGTCATTCTGTATTGTGGCAGTAATCCTGCCCCCCCCTTGAGATAATCACTGGAGACCTGCTTACAACAGCAGCTCTCACCTTACTCAAGCTTAACCCATTCCTAGATGCTCTCAAAGGCAAGGAGCGCCAAAGATGAAGGAAGCTTAAGAGGCCACCCTCAGCACCATGGGGGGAGGGAGATGTAACATTGATTGCCAGTTCCCAGCCCCCCTGTCACCACCCAGCTCATCAGATGATAATAAAGATGAGAATGTCTGTGAACATAAGCAGAGTGACTTTCCCTTACTCACCATTCACATATCTAGAGACTTTTAAAGGAAGAGCTACCTCAGAATGCCAGGGGCAAGCGAATGCAGAGGCGGATCTAAGGGGGGGGGCAAATCTATAAGTTTTGCAAGAAGCCTCACCTTGCAGTGGAAAACACTCCTCTCCAGCACTGTTCTAGCCAGTCCTCACAGGGAACAGCAACATCTTGGCATTGCTTACTGGCGACAGCAGCAAGGGAGAGGAGGGATTTACATGACAGGGTAAGGCTTCTTGCAAAACTTACAGATTTGCCCCCCCCTTAGATCCACCTCTAAGCGAATGCAGGCATCTTGTGGTCTCCTGTGCTCCCTGAGGCACCTGGTGGGCCACTGTGAGATGCAGGAAGCTGGACTTGATGGGCCTTTGGCCTGATCCAGCAGGGCTGTTCCTAAGTTCTTGCAGGTCACAGGGGACGATGTTGACATACTTGAACCCCTGCTCCTCTTCTCCTAGGACAGTGTTCTTCAGCTTTGGGATTGGGATCCCAATGGGGTTGCAAAGCTTCCGTTTTGGGGTCACTGCACCTACAGGAATGAAAAGGTTTGAAGACTAATTGACTAGAGCACGACCAGATAAAGGGGGAGGGATCTGGTACTTTGGGTACCAGGAAGTTGTGTCCCAGGCCTGCTCCGGTTCTTAGCAATTGTGCTAAAAGAGTTTTCATTAGTGCCAGACTTCCTGATAACCTTTTCTGCTCTCTCTGATATTTGGTTCCAGTGAACAGTGCTGGGAAGTGCAGAGGCGTTTCTACAGGGAGGGCAAAGCTCTAAGTGTTGCAAGAAGCCTTACCCTGTCATGTAAATCCCTCCTGTCCCTTGCTGCTGTAGCCAGTCAGCAACGCCAAGATGTTGCTGTTCCCTGTGAGGATTGGCTAAAACGGTGCAGGAGAGGAGTGATTAACACTGCAAGGTAAGGCTTCTTGCAGAACTTAGAGCTTTGCCCTCCCTGTAGAAATGCCACTGGGGAGGTGTTATGGGGCAGCTTGGAGGAGTGGGCAGCGAAGAGAGCAAGGGTGGATAAAAAGGGTCCAGATGGGGGGGGCATGATTGACTGTGTGTCCCCAGTCTCATACTTCGTAAGTTTATGTATTTATTGGGGTCATGGCATGAAAAAGGTTAAAGACCACTGTCTTGGGAAACAAGGACAGCCCAAAACCTCAAATCAGACCAATGGGCTTGGTGTGTGTGTGTGTGTGTGTGTGTGTGTGTGTGTGAGAGAGAGAGAGAGAGAGAGAGAGAGAGAGACCTGAACTGTTGCAGCGATAAGGAATCCTGTGACCTTTAAAAATAGACAAATCTGATGTGGCATCAGCCTAGATTTGTGGTTCCCAAACTGTGGGTCCAGACCTACCAGTGGGTTGTGAGCTAATTTCAAGTGGATCGCGAAGCACCTAGAGCACTTTGCTATTGGAAAATGGCTGAGAAAATCAGAAAATCAGAAAATCAGCAAGCTCTGGAGTCACACTGAAGGCACTTCCCACCATGGTATCACTTCCAGTGGGTTACAAACAGATTGTCATTCTAAAAAGCAAGACCTGGTGCTAAAAGGCAGGAGGTGTGGACTGATGGTTGAGCTGCTGGCACTGCCTGAAGCTAAGCAGAAGAATCTGTGATTTGTTTTTGGATGGGAGACGGATGCCAGGCTGTGACAAGCTGCAGTGCCTGTTGTGGCAGAACGGAGTCACTGTGGAGCTGATTACTCACCACAAGTGAGAGTTGCGGTGGAGTGCGTGAAAAGGCCAGCCAGCAAAGAACGGAATACGACCTTGAGGACCTGTCCAGGCTTGTGGTTGCCTGCTGAGGCTTGATGGCAGGCAGCCAAAGGAGAGAACCACACACCCAGGCTACATCTGGGACTGAGGATTGGCGGATCACAAGAAAACTGTATATTTGTAAAAAAAAACCCATTGAAAAAATGGTTTAGACTAGCCTGCGCATGTATGCCGGCTTGGGCATTTGCTTCGGCATGGGAAAGGCGGGGTATAAATTCTTCAAATAAATAAATAAAAGGTTTGAGAGCCACTGGCCTAGACTACATCTGTTTCATCAGACACCCGAAGCGTTATCCTCCGATGACAAGGATACACACAAAGAGTCCCCTTGGAAGCAGCTCCTACACGGTGGGGTGAGGAAGCGCGATTGCACGCAGCCAACGACATTTCTGTGCGGAGGTGAAATAGATCAGCACATGGATCACTCGCAAGAGCAGGATTAGATTTGGAGCTGGCACAACGTGACCATGGTCTGGATTGCACCCCTTGTGAATGATCTCCAGAGGCATTTGAGCTTTGCACAGGAATGTCGCAGATCTGTTTGTCTCTGTCTGCACCCTGCCCTTGTGGGAGGAACTTGGTTGTTCTCCCCACTTTCAGAATATAAAGTCTAGAAGCTAATCTGTCCACGCCCAGCACCAACTGGAGTACACAGGTCCCTTGTCAGGCAAAGGACAGAATAAATGAGAAGTGCAGGAGTCTTTATAGCAACAAAATTGGAGGTGGTTTTGTGATATACTCAGTAGAATGGCAATAGAAACTGAATTGGCAGTGTCGCTTAATGGTTGGAGAGTATTCAACCCGAAAGAGTGATGTTTCATGTTTGGGTGGTGAATAATCGTTTTCCTCCAGTGTTGAAATCCCTCAGATGGATTATGAAATGTGGCATTACACAAGTCACAGGTAGCTGTGCCAGTCCTTTAGGAATGTCCAGCCTGATAAAAGAGTTCCGGGGAACTTCAAAATGGCTGAAGATTTTTGTGTTGCTCCTCTTAAAGGTATTAGAAGATGCTGGCCTAGTTTGCCCCTGCTAGACCAGTACAGCTACCTATTATATTATAGCTATAATATAATTTATAGCTATAATAGAATTATAATAATAATATATAATAATATATAATGCTTTTTTCCTATGCAGGGAAGCAATTGCTTCCAAGAGGGTTTCTTGATTCTTGGTCTGGGAAAGCTATCAGAATTTGGTGACATATTCCACCCCCGCCAGCCAGGGCCACCCCCAGGAGCAGCTGGGCCGAATGTGGGGCATTCCCATGGGGCCAACACCCTCCCCACAGTTCCCCACTCACCATACAGTCACGGCGGGAAGAGGGCTTGTGGTGCTATGCGCAAAGCGTGGCACCCAGAAATAGTTGGTGGTGATGAGAGGACACCATCGCCAGCTGCTTCCAGGAGGCCCATTTGGACCAGATGAGACGGCTGCTCTGCTGGACCACTGGATTACAGCCCATGGAGATCCTGGCTGCAGCAGGAAGCGATCTGCTTGCCATACCAGCGCGTGCACGCGAGAGAGAGCGAGAGCGCGAGATGGGAGGTAGGACTGCACAAACTGCTTGTGCTATTCCTGGTGTTCTTGTAAATAAAACAAACCTTATCATCACCCGGGCAGCCCAATTCTATATTCTCTGCATGGCAATGCCACTGTGGCATGTGCCAGATCCTGTGGGGGAGTTTTGGCCACTGGCGGCCTCCTCAGGGCAAGAAAACATGTGCTCCCTTGCTCTGGGGGTAAGCCTGTGCCGGCCTGCTATTCGTGCCTCCACCAGCATTATGAGTGCAATCCGAAACTGCACAGTTAGGACGGCACAGTTAGGCCGGTAAAGTTTGGCTGGCACAAGGGCCTTCCTCCCTGACTTCAAGAGTGGTCCAAACATGCTTTAAGGTGGCCCTTGTGCCAGACAGACTTTGTTGGCCTAACTGTGCTGGCTTAACTCCAGTTTACGATTGCGCCCTATAACGGGTGCAAGTCTGCATGGACCTGGGTCAGGGGATTGGGTCGGGAAAGGGGACAGGATAGCAGCCACCAATACCACCCCTCCCCCCCCACAGAGCAGCCCTCCCTTCCCAGCCCAGAGCCACTTCCTCCCCACCCCATTTTTGCCTGGTTCCTCCCTAGAAAAATAAAACACAACTACCATCTGTAACAAAAGGTGGATTGCCCTCAAAACTGACCAATGAATCTGATTGTTCTGAGAGCCAAAGAGGTGTTGTTCTGACACAGCAGGGAAGCAATAAGGCATTAGTATGATTCAGCTCTCATATCCATGGATCAGAGCTAATACTAGAACTCACATTTTGTTGTGTGAGCATCATCCAGTTGGCCACAGTTTTTTTGTCGATTACTGATTTGTTGGGCCTTTATTGTTATACGTTTAAATAAATCAATAAAACCTAACGATGCAGCTGCATTTAGGTTGTTCCTATGACACTGTAATTTATTTTGTATGGTCTGTTATGGAAGGAGGTCCACCATGGGGGTGACACACTGACCTCCTGCACCAGGTGACTCAAACCCTAGTGATGCCACTGGCTATCGCCAATGGACTGCAAGGCAGCCTATTCGGTGCCTTAGGCTGGGGTGAGCTGCACAATGTCTGGCCTCAGAGGTTTGTTTTCAGGGCAGCCTCCACCCTGGGCAAAGGGCAGCCCCAAATGTGTGGTAGTTGCTTGCTAAATAGCAGCAGATGAGCAGGTGCTGGCCTGACTTCTACCAGACAGCTGTGCACCCGTCTACTTCAAAGGAAGTCCCATGGAATTCAGTAGGACTTACTCCCAAGCAAGTGTGCCTAGGACTGCAGTCTCATGGACTCTGGGGCTGGGCACTAGGCACAAAAGTGGTATCCTCCCATCAACAACAGACGATTTCGCCACTTCAGTGTCTGAACAAGTCAAACAGATTTCTCTCTCTCTCTCTCTCTCTCTCTCTCTCTTGCTCTGGGACACACAATAACGCCCCGGGGAGGTGGTGAGAAAGTCCTTGCTACTGGGGAAATTCCTCCTCATTAGTCTTTGTTCCCATCAGTCTCTGCACTTTCTTAGGCTGTGAGTCCTCTTCATTTGTTTTGTGTCATGGAAAATTGGCAGTGCTTTCCTTGTGTCAATGAACTTGTATCCTTGTAACCTTGGGGGGTTCCCCATCAGCCTCTCCCTCACCCACTTCCTCATAGTTGGGATGTCTCTCAGGTCACCTTCTCAGGGACCAATGAAGAGGATGGGGCGGGGGTGCTTGTGTCTGGGGGGGGGTGCACAGTCACAGAGGGTGTGAAGGCCTGTGGTTGGGGAGAAGGGGAAGGGGCTGCTGGCCCCACCCGCCTGGGTCTTTCCTTTGTGCATTCTTATGGGAGGAGAACCCCGAATTGCAGATGGACTCCAGTTAGGGTTACCAAATGCACACGGGGGACAGGTGCCCATACCTTTAACTACTGTATAACAGAGGGAATTTGGGCAGGTGCAGCTCAGCATGGAAGGGTTTAAAGCTGCACCTGCCAAAATTTCCTCTTCCATACAATGGTTACAGGAATAGGCATTCTGTTCCCATTTGTAGATACAGATGGTAACCCTGACCCTAAGGAAAGGTTTCCTGGGGAAGGTGGGGGGTTCCTCAATGAGAAGCCCAGCAATGAAGGCAATGCCCCCCCCCACGAGACAGCTTGCCCACCTCTACCGATCCGATGCCCCATTGCTCCCATTGGACGTGCACCAGCTCAGGTGCTAATCAAGGGGCTGATGGGGAGGCAAGCCTGCAGGGTGCAATGCAAGCCCCTTGGCAAGGCTGCAGTGGCGGGGCGGGGCGGGGGGGGGAGGCGGGAACAGGATTGGGCTGTGGTGGCTCATCTTACAGCAGCAAGCGAATACGCACAAAGCCTTCTGTACACTCAGAAAACACTATATAAACACTAGTTACCATTGTGTGTGAGAAATGCTTTGAGCATGTAGAAAAGAAGTGTCAGGTAAATATTATGCTTTCTATTAGAAACTTGCATGACACAGTGACTAAGAGCGTGAGCTGGAAACCGCCCCCAAGTTTTTTCTCACAGCTGCCAGGAGCTCCCAGTGGCCTTAGGCAAATCTCCTAACCTCGATTTCCTCTCTTTGCACAGGGAAATGATTATACTGACCTACCTGAAAGAAAATAACTGACAGTGCAATCCTATGCATGCTTACTCAGAAGTTAGTCCCAGTGGTGTCATCTAAATGATTTAATAACAGGTACTCACTTTTGATTGGCACGTGTCGGGACCCGCCCACTGGAAGTGACATCATAAGCCGGAAGTGAGGTCGTGGCAGGAAGTGACATGAAAAAAGCCCTTGTTGAGGCCTCAGATGATTTTAAACTGACCCAACAGTTGCAACAGTATTCCACAGCACCCCCAGAACATGTTAAGGAGGCCTGGCATCATGTTAAAACCCCAGAGCAACTCATTTTTCAGTGGCAAGGAAAGGAAAGCTCCGCTCACTGCCTGCCTGCCTGCCTGGCTCTGAGAACATGCAGGCAACTCAAACATGCAGGAAATTCAAACGTTGCAGAGGGCGGAGTCGACGAGTGGGCGGGCAAATGGGCGGGGCCAGCTGTAATCCTAGAAACCGGTACTCGCGTACCCCTGCGTACCCCCTGCATGAAATCACTGGTTAGTCCCCTTATGGTCAGTGGAGCTTACTCTCTTTTAAGTGAGTTTAGGATTGCAGCCCAAGATATTGCAGGCCAACTTTTCAGCACCAGGGTAAGGGAACCAACATTCCCTTACCTGGAGGAGGCCTCCGTGACTGCCCCCCCCAACTGCAGGCTGCAGCACATGCCCCATTGGCACAGCTGTGTCGGTGCTGGCAAGTTGGTTAAGGAATTATTGCTGGTGGTTTACAAGAAGAGATTTATGTTGTTTTATCCTTGGTTTTTAGGGAGCTTCATATGTGATGGGTTGTTTTGCATTAAAAAAATATAATTATGTGCGTTTTATTGCGAGATTTATATTGTTTTATTATATATTTTATGTATTGCTGTTAGCTGCATCACAAACGTGGAGGAAAGGCATGGTAAAAATCCATTAAACCAATTAAAAATAATCCTAACCAGCTCTCAAAATGTGGAGCATAGAATAGCAAAATTAATCTGTGATTGGCTAATTTGCATGAGAAAGTCATCTCTGGATCCTGCTCTCAAGTGATAGACATGCCCAGGGCTTGCACCACTGCCATGCTGGAAAAGAAAAAAAAGCCCCCTCCCTGTGCTTCATCACATGGTTTTCACAAACCCAGAAGTGTGGGACTTCCGGTTCTATTTAGAGGGACCACAGAAATGAAAGAGCTCCTTCGTATGCTGGTTCCTATTTAAAAAACAACCAGAAGTTCCACACAGAGGGCCAGAGGCGGATCTACAGGGAGGGCAAAGCTCTAAGTGTTGCAAGAAGCCTTACCCTGTCATGTAAATCCCTCCTGTCCCTTGCTGCTGTAGCCAGTCAGCAACGCCAAGATGTTGCTGTTCCCTGTGAGGATTGGCTAAAACCGTGCAGGAGAGGAGGGATTTCCACTGCAAGGTAAGGCTTCTTGCAAAACGTAGAGCTCTGCCCTCCCTTAGATCTGCCTCTGCAGAGGGCCCCTGCACAAGCATCATGCTCGTTTGGTCTTGGAGGGGGCTTTTGCTAGTAGAAGTGTGAGCTGCAGTGCTACCCAATCTAAAGAAGCCAAACATGTTTTAAAACCTGGCAAAACTGCAAAGCAAAGAAATTATGCAAGACGGTTCAATACATTCAGGCAGCAAAAAGATGGACAGTGGACCATTGGTGAAGAGGGGCCTGCTGTGTCCCACCCACGGCTCCTGCCAGGGACTGAAGGTTCTTTTGGTCAGAGGAAAGAAGTAAACTAAGTTCCAGGTTGACGTACACACAAGGACAGAACTTTATTACACGCACATCTACAGATGGCTACGAACACAAACACTCACAGACATCAGACACAGGAGCACCTCTGAGCCCCAGAGGTGCCTCCAGGCACAGACACTTACATTGGGGCAACCGGCCCATGTGGCACAGCCTCCAGCAAGGTCTGGGGAGGTGTCCAGATGACCCCCTTCTGTCCTGGCAGCCTGCAAGCCTCCACCAGGTCCAGGGGAGACTGGGACAATCCACATCTTTCCCAGCATCTTCACTAACCCTAACGTTCCCAAAGAGATCATCCGTGCCCTGCAGGCCGGCAGACTGGGAAGTCCTGTATTTGTGGCTAATCTGCATTCCTAAATCAGCTGGAAGAAGCTGCAGGAGGTGCTCAGCATGGCCTGAGACATTCTCAAAGACAAGGAGGGCAGAAGTGGAGGGATTGGCAAGCGATGGACGCTGTTCAGGCCACCTCTGTGCTCGGTGGGCAGTTGCTGTTCAATGGAGCGATGCATGTGAAGATGGATGAACGAGCCTTTCCAGAAGGAGCCCTCCTCCCCCCAGAGTGGCCCCAGCAGCTTCCCCGTGGACTTGGGCGCATCAGCATGGGGGATGGGATACCTGTTCATGCAGACCACTGGAACGAGGGCAGGGGATGGGTGACCTGGGGCCTGGAGGAACGGGCACGGAGAGCTTGGGCCGTTTCTCTTCTGGAATGGGGCTTGGCAAGAGGAGTGCGATTGAGGGAGGGAGATTTGAAAGGGATTTCCCAAGAAAGGAAACAGACATACCTGGTAGGTTTGGGGATGCCCTAGAAAGGGGACTAGGTGGTAGTGGGGGTGCAGGCAGCATTCCTGCAATTTGTCACATGGCCCCTGGACTAGTAGACACCAGCAGGCTGCATTGTCCAGAGGGTCGCCTGGGGTCACCTCACCCAGACTTTGCTGGAGGCTGTGCCACGTGGGGCGGTTGCCCCAATGTAAGCGTCTGTGCCTGGAGTCCGCTCTGGGGCTCAGAGGCGCTCCTGTGTCTGGTGTCTGTAAGTGTTTGTGTTTGTAGCTATCTGTAGATGTGTTTGTAATAAAGTTCTGTTTTTATGTCTGAGTCAGCCTTGAACTTGTTTCAACCTCTTCTTACATGCTTTATGCGGTTGCATCCATTACGTAAGAAGCCCCTGCAATAACAGTCATACGACAGGGTGATAAATACGTGTGCAGGTGCCTAGGAAGGATGTCTTCCTGTGCACTGCTGCATGTCCGTGAACTCCAGAAATGGTCCTATAAGTCAGCCAGGATTTCCTCCGTGTTCTTGTTTGGAGGAGGGGAGCAGGCAGAGAGAGAGAGAGAGAGAGAGAGAGAGAGAGAGAGGCCCCCGCTGGGAAGAGGCAGAGAGAGGCTGAAGCAGGGCTCTGGAGCTCTGAACTCCCCCGGTGCACCAAAGCCCTGTTTTGGAGGACGTCTCCCTTGGGACGTCTCCCTTGGGCAAGAGGCTGGCCACAAAATCCACGGGATTAAGCAGAAGCCTCGCTAAGGCTCCTTGCCTGCATTCTTCCTAACCTGTTTGGCAGTGTAAAAACAAAAATGCACACCTGTGACCCAGGTGGGTTTTGAATCCCCCACCCCCAGAGGCAGGTCCCTTCTCCCCAGGCAGCATCCGCAGTACCCTGAATTAGTTGAACTGTCACTGCCCCTCCTGCCCCACGGCCGTTCTCCTCAGGAGCTAGGGCTGGCTGCTCTTTGGGGGACTTGGGTGGCACATCTAGGCAATTGCACAGGCTTTGTGCACACACACCTTTGTGAACTTTATGTTGAAAAGCGGTATATAAATACAAGTGATTGATTGATTGATTGATTGATTGTTGGGGCCGGCCTGCTTGGGTTCAAGGGCTCTCAACTCCACACTGAACCTAATGATGTATTGTGCTGGGAGCTCCTCCCCCCCCCACTTAAGAACATAAGAAGAGCCCTGCTGGATCAGGCCAAGGCCCATCTAGTCCAGCTTCCTGCATCTCACAGCGGCCCACCAGGTGCCCCAGGGAGGCACGAGACAACAAGATGCTTGCATCCTGTTGCCACTCCCTTGCACCCGGTACCAGTAGCCCACCACCTTTGTAAGGAGATTGCACAATCCATCATTGCCTATAGCCCACGATGGACCTTTCCTCCAGAAAGGTCTCCCAGGGGTTCTGGTGCCCATTAAGGCTGATTGACAACCTTTCAACTCAATGCCTGGGGGAGGGCACTCCTCCCCCCCAGCCCTCCCAGACTCTCTCTGCCCTCTGCTCCCCCACCTCTGTTATCAGTCCCTGACGCCAGCCAGCCGCCTGCAAGAAGTGTGGATTGCAGCCTCATAAATGTGATGCAGGGGCCTGATTCTGGCCTGGACTTTAGCTCCTGGATGGGTTCGGTTGGCAGTTTCACCAGTGTGCGCATCGGCCTGGAAAAACAGCAGGTCCGCCTGGAAGAAACAGGCTGGGCCAAGCCCAGAGAGAGCGAGACGGGCCAGCAGTCTCCCCAAGCAGCGTGGACGTCCTCTTGGGGCTCAGCGGCTTCTTGTCCAACGTGCGTGCTGCGTCTCCAGTGCCCAGCGCGGTTCCCAGCGCAGCATGATCAAAGCATCACTAAGGCCACAATTCAGAAGACAGCCTTTTACTGTGCTGGTGGGAAGCCGACTTCTGGCGCGCCACGTTTATTGAATCGAGACCATTCGGATGGCCTTGTATTCCCTTGGCTTGGTCTTCAGAAAGAGCCAAGGCATGGTCCCCTATCCACAAACAAAAATGCGTGTGCTGCTCCGATTCACTTTCCATAAAAAATAAGGCTATCAGTTTTCTGATCCACCAAAAATTGGGTTGCAACCCACTGAAGGTGCTGGCACAAAGTCTGGGAACCGCTGTGCTAGAATGCCCCATCACCCCCTCGGAAGTGTACTCTGCAAGAGCACATACTCTGGATCTCTTAATAGTTAAAAGGCCAAACAGGTGCGCATCAGCCTCCGGAGCCGGGGATTATGTGTTCAGTTCCCACACCTGGACACCTGCAGGTGTCCTGCGCACTTTGTTTGTTGACTCAGAGAAGAGCCTGAGCCCCAGGATCAGCAACGTGGATGTTCCCTGCACTTAAGGGGCACTTAAGGCTTTTTGCCAAAGGTGAGTCCCTCCCGCACCAAAAGAGTTCCCCCCACCCCCACCCTTCTCCATGGCGGAACCTGTGGGTGGCAAGCGAGCCACGCAGCGATCAAGAGCCACCCTTGGGGCCGCTGTTACAACTGGCAGACTTTGGATCCGGCCCCGACTTCTCCTGGCCTTTCTCCTGGTGCTCCCTGGCCTTGTGGCAGCCAAACCGCCTCTGCCGCTTATCTCTGGATCTCCCCTCCGTGGCAGTTACACAACGCCTGCTCAGGGACGTTCAGGCACATCTCATACGTTGCCTGCCTTGCTCAGGAGGCGCTTGAAGGAAGAACGTTCCCGGCAAGGACACAAGCGGCCTGGCCCTGGGTAGCAGGAAGAGGACCACTGCGGGGGGTGGGGGAGCCCACCTCCCGCCAGAAAAGCGACCCCGCACCCCCGGGCAGCTGGCTGCAGCTGAGCAGGCTGGTCCTCCAAGGAAGGCGGATCCTGGGCCTGAGCTGAGTCACCGCCCAGGAGGAGGCGGCGTCCGGGCCTCCTGGTCCTTCAAAGGATGGGGAGGGGGCTGCAGAGGTGGGGCCCCGCGAGATGTGCCCACTGGGCGTCCACACCCATGCCAGGCTGGCCCAGCAAGGACTGGCAGCTGACCCAGCTGATGGCCATGAAGCAGCAGCAGCCCTTTCCTGTTAGTTATTCTGGATGTTACACGTACGCACGCACGCACGCACGCGCACACACACACACACACACACACACACACACACACACACATGCACCCCACGCTGCCTCCCAGGAACCCTCCCCTGCTGGCCCCTTGCTGATGGGGAGCAGCACAGCCACAGTCGCCTGCCCTGCTGTCTCCCCTGGCGCCCTCTTGCCAATCCCAGATGGCCCACCCCTCGATGTGGGGGGGGCCCTGGAATTTGTAAAATGGTGCGGCGGCAGTGATATCATGCACCCACTACGCACCACTACGTGAGTACCGGTTCCTAGAAGTTGAGCTGGCCCCTCCCACTCAAAGCTGGCCCCGTCGGCTGGTTGGCTCAGCAGCTGCGCATGCGTACTGCACGCCCGCAGCCATTGCCTGCACTTTCTGTGAGGAGGCAGGCAGGCAGGCAGTGTGGTGGCGGCAGCAGCAGCGGAGCGAGAGGACCAGAGGCGGCAGCAGCGGCAGCAGCAGCAAGGGAGACCCGGGAATAAGGCAGCAAGCGTGAGCAGGTAGGCTGCCTGAGGCTCCCGCTCCCTCCAGCTGCGCAGATCCAGTGTCCCGGTTCCTCCTGCCAGCCCCAGCCCCCACGCGGTCTTTTTTTGGTCGCCCGTTCCCCCTCCTGCTCCTTGCCAGCTCCTTGCATTTAACATTAAAGTTAAATGGCTCCCTGTCCCAAAAGGGCTCACAATCTAGTACAGCCTAGCCTGCTGTTTAACCAGGGAACAGTTGAAGCAAACTATGTCTATACACATCTCTAGAAAGCAAAGCAATAGAAGTTAAATCAACACTAACCACAAGCTGAAGTTATTACAAACATGATCACCTCCATGGCAACAATCATGACCTCACTTCCAGCTATGACCTCACTTCCTGCCACAACATCACTTCCGGCTTATGACATCACTTCCGGTGGGCGGACCCTGACAAGTGCCAATCAAAAGTGAGTACCTGTTCCTAAATCATTTGGATGACACCACTGTGCGGCGGGAAGCAGGGTCACCACGACCACCCTTTCCTGCTTGATAAGCCCACCTTGGGCCCCTAGAAAGACCCCCAGGGAGGAGGATTCCCCCCTTGGAGGCAGTCGTGGCAGCCAGCAGCAGCCCCAGCAGGCTCAGGTCCTGCCCTAGGCAGACGTGAGGCAGGACTTCGGTGGCGGAGGAGGCCCCGCTTTGCATTCCGAAGGGAGGAAGGAAGACCCCAGTTCAGCCCCTGGCAGCCTCCCCAGGTGGGGCAGAGGGAGGGGCTGCACAGTCAGTGTTGGCAGGACTGAGCCAGAGGGGCAGAAGCTTCCCAAGACCCTCTGTGACAGCGGTAGCAGAAAGGGGGGTGGGGGAGGGAAAGGGGGTGGGGGAGGCATGCGCAGGGCTGCCTCTCAGGTGAGGCGTCCGGGATTGCCGCCTGGCCATCCTGCCCGAAAGCGGCCCCCCCTTCCCACTCGGCTACGGAGCGCCTCTCTGAGAGCAGTGGGCCCAGCAGGGGGCCAGTGGGGGCTGCAGGGAAAGCCCCCTGCACACTCCTCCTGACTGGCTCCCACGATGCACGCACATTAATGCACTTCACAGTGCTGGTCAGAGGGTCAGAGTGAAGCATCCGAACCTTCTCCGCTGCCTTCTCCAGAGCCCCAAAGTGGTGCTCCGTCTACATGGTGCTCAAGAGCAAGAACGGAACTTTGTCCTGCAAAAGGTCTGGCCAAGCCAGAGGCGTCTCATCACAATTGACAGCCTTTCATTTAGTATGGACTGTGACAGGACTGTGACAATTTTGCATCCCAACAACCATCGTCTGGTGTCCTCGCAAGGTGTTCCTACTGGTACTTCATTGTAACGCAACAGCATCCATTCTGCGTATCAGCAGAAAAGCAGCGGGGGGGGGGCTGATTGCCCAGCCTCCCTGGAAGGGGAACTGAGACTATCCAGGTGTGAAACACTAGCCGATCACACCTGGGCTTCCAGGAAGACAGTCATTGTGCAGGGCAAACAAGGGAAGCATTGAGACATTCACTTCACACTCGCCACTAACATCACGTACCAGTGGGGAGGTGTCTGCCAGGTGACAAAAAGTCCGCATAAACAAAGGCACAAATGCCTGCAAGAGCTGGAGAGAAGCCTGCTTGAGAGGCGGCCGAGTCAAGGCATGTGCAGCAGAATCCAGCGTGTTCAATGGGGCTTGCTCCCAGAGAAGCTGTTGACAGGGACAGCTTCCTGTAGGCTCCCTGGAGGCAGCCAGTCAGGACTATGGAACAACAGCTCCCGTGCTGGGTTACTGTCTTCCAGGCATCCGGCCGAAGCTTTTGCTAGCTGCGTCTAGGCTGTGGTGCAGGAGGGATGGGGATGCCAGTGGTATTCCTAGAGAGGAGCAAAATGCTGTCACGCTGGAGGGACCCTTACTACCAGTGGTGTCATCTAAATGATTTAAGAACAGGTACTCACTTTTGATTGACATGTGTTGGGACCCGCCCACCGGAAGTGACGTCATAAGCCGGAAGTGATGTCGTGGCAGGGAGTGACATGAAAAACGCCCTTTTTGAGGCCTCAGACGATTTTAAACTGACCCAGCAGTTGAAACAGTATTCCACAGCGCCCCCAGAACATGCTAAAGAGGCCTGGCATCATGTTAAAGTGACCCAACAGTTCCAAAACCCCAGAGCAGCTCATTTTTCAGTGGCAAGGCAAGGCAAGGCCCCGCTCGCTGCCTGCCTGGCTCTGAGAACGTGCAGGCAACTCAAACATGCAGGAAATTCAAACGTTGCAGGGGGCGGAGTCGACGAGTGGGCGGGCGAATGGGCGGGGCCAGCCATAATCCTAGAAACCGGTACTCGCGTACCCCCGTGTACCCCCTGCATGACATCACTGCATGACATCACCACCAGGCTACCTTAGGAGCTCTGGCACCAGTCACCTCCAGCACTGAATCCAGTGGGACTGGAGGAACTCTTCCACCAAACCAAGCCTCTGACCAAGACGCTCTTCCACCAAACCAAGCCTCTGAGTTAATGAGTTCCTTTATATTATCAAGAGCCCTACAGTGATTCCCTGGAGGGCAGGCATACATCCCCCTTGCCAGGATACACATACACTCCTTTATCTTAAAAGAAGGGCTTTATTAGCGTAGCAAAGTTAGTACTTAAGGGAACTTTTAACCCTTCTCTCAACCTGAAAAGGTGGGAGGGGAGCAATTACACCAAGTTCCAAAGGAACAGTAAAATATACATTCTTCAGCAGTTACAGAAAACAATAATGAGCTATCTCAACTAACTGTCACCAATACTTAGGGTGCAAGAGCAACCCTAACCTGGAGTTGGGCCGGCACAGTTTGCCCACCACAAAGGCCACTGTAAAGCGTGTTTGGACCACTCTCGGTGTCAAGGAGGATGGTTCACATCTATGTGCTGCCCTCCCTGACTCCAAGAGTGATCCAAACACACTTTACGGTGTCTCTTAATCAGCGGCGTCACGCAGCTGGAATGCTGGGCAGGAGGAACGGGTGAGCGGCAGCCCGCCCATTGCGTACCGCTCCATTTTGCCATCTTTCCCGCCCCCGCGGAGCGTAGCGAAACGGAGTGGTACGCAACAGGCGGGCTGCCGCTCACCCATTCCTCCTGCCCAGCGTTCCGGCTGCGTGACGCCGCTGCTCTTAATGCCAGCAAAACTGTGCCAGCCTAACTTCAGCTTAGGACTGGGCCCTTAAAGTTGCCTGAAGTGAAATAATCAAATAGCCAGCATATCCTGAAAAACTCCATGGCCCTAGAAACTCCTCTCCAAAGGGCACCCTGCAATTTATATTATATTCCAATTTATAAAGCTGGGTGTGTGTGCAGCCACATGCACACCCGTATAAGAGGCAAGTGTATTCTCAAGAGCAAACCTCACTTCACCCCTTCGCCTGCCACCCAAGTTGCTCACCATCTGTTAAGATTGCCCCTGGCTCTGTCACATCCCTTTGCTTGCTACTTAAAGGATAAGAGGAAAGCAGTGCTCACTATTTAACTTGAGCACAGTATTTATTTTTAAGCCATTTATTTTTGAAATTTTAAAAGGGTTTTAAACAAAATAGATCCTAAGGACCGGCAATAAAAAAAATGAGCAATCTGGAAACTGAATACTTGATGGCTGAACTGGAAACAAACCAGTTGTCCCTTTGTGTGTTCAGGAGTTTAGGGCTGCAATCCTGGGAGTAAGCCCTATTGACCAGGAACGGGACCTACTTCTGAGTAGACATGCATAGGATTGGACTGTAATTCTGATTCAAGGCAACCAGGAGGAGGTTTTTGGTCCAGGATGAGTCCTGGTCCACTGAAAAACCCCTTCTCGGAGCTGTGTCTTCCATGCAGGTGTAGTGAACCTTGTACAGGGAGAAGCCACCAGATAACCAAGACAAACAGAGCGACCCTCTCGGCTCCTTATCTGGCTAAGGAATTTCCATGTTGACTCTGGAGAAACTATTTCCAGGCCTCCTTGGAGTGGACATGAGGGCTGCTTAAGGAAAGGAATGAAGGAACTAATGATTCTAGCATTGCTATGTGATTGGGCAGCGTATTTTCACGAAGAAACCAAAAGCAAACAAGGAAATTCTCCTCCTTTTAATTGAGGTCTTGTTTCGTGTGAGAAAAAAATGTGGTTTTTTTTCCTTTATTGTTTTTTAAAAAGTTATTTTCAATGCTTTTTTAAAAAAGCCCCACCAGTGCAAATTCCAGTGCTGGCAGAGGCCATTATTCTCTATTTAGCAAGGTGCCCAGATGCTCCTGACTGAGACAGATTATCCGGATCTTTGGGGCTTGCAGCTTGTTCCTGGGACAGAGACCTCTTTGGTTGCCCTAGTGGGTGAGTGGTGCCAGGAGATGGAGAGGGTGTGTGTGGGGGGGGCGTGCTTTTCAACTTGTCCATAAATGACCTGGAGATGGGCACAAGCAGCGAGGTGGCCAAGTTTGCGGATGACACAGTGGTGTCATGCAGGGGGTACGCGGGGGTATGCGAGTACCGGTTTCTAGGATTACGGCTGGCCCCGCCCATTCGCCCACCCACTCGTCGACTCCGCCCCCTGCAACATTTGAATTTCCTGCATGTTTGAGTTGCCTGCACGTTCTCAGAGCCAGGCAGGCAGGCAGGCAGCGAGCGGAGCCTTGCCTTGCCTTGCCACTGAAAAATGAGCTGCTCTGGGGTTTTGGAACTGTTGGGTCACTTTAACATGATGCCAGGCCTCTTTAGCATGTTCTGGGGGTGCTGTGGAATACTGTTTCAACTGCTGGGTCAGTTTAAAATCGTCTGAGGCCTCAAAAAGGGCGTTTTTCATGTCACTCCCTGCCACGACATCACTTCCGGCTTATGACGTCACTTCCGGTGGGCGGGTCCCAACACATGTCAATCAAAAGTGAGTAACCTGTTATTAAATCATTTAGATGACACCACTGGGATGACACAAAACTTTTCCAGGTGGTGAAAACCAGAAGGGATTGTGAAGAGCTCCAGAAGGATCTCTCCAAACTGGGGGAATGGGCAGCCAAATGGCAGGTGCGTATCAATCAATCAATCAATCAATCAATCAATCACTAGTATTTATA
Organism: Lerista edwardsae; assembly: GCA_029204185.1. Lineage (NCBI taxonomy): Eukaryota > Metazoa > Chordata > Lepidosauria > Squamata > Scincidae > Lerista > Lerista edwardsae. Next base: position 1,411,963 of record JAJKFI010000036.1, on the reverse strand, counting down.
TACCGCTTTTCAACACAAAGTTCACAAAGTGGTTTACAGGCAAATAATAACATTAAAGTTAACTGGCTCCCTGTCCCAAAAGGGCTCACAATCTAAAAGAATGGAGAACACCCCCAGCAACAGCCAGGAGAAAGACACTGTGCTGGGGTGAAGAGGGACAATTGCTCTCCCCCTGCTAAATATAAGAGGACACCACTTGGAAAAGTGCCAACATAGACAAGTGTAAAGTGATGCACATTTGGGCAAAAAAAATCAACACTTCACGTATAGGCTTATGGGTTCTGAGCTGACTGCAAGAGATCAGGAGAGAGACCTTGGGGTGTTGGCTGAAGTGTCGACCCAGTGTGTGGTGGTGGTGAAGAAAGCAAATTCCATGCTCGGGATAATTAAAAAGGGGATAAAGAATATTAAGCCATTGTACAATGATGGTAAGGCCACATCTGGGGTATTGGGTACGTTCTGGTCACTACATCTCAAAAAGGACAACATGGAACTAGAAAAGGTGCAGAGTGACGAAAATGATTACTGGGCTGGGGCACCTCCTTTAAGAAGAAAGACTGCAGTGTTTGGGGCTCTTCAGTCTAGAATCATAGAATCCTAGAGTTGGAAGGGACCTACTCCTCCTAGAGTATCTCCTGCAGGTGCCTGTCAATCCTCTGCTTGAAGGTCTCCAGGGAGGGAGAATCCACCACCTTCCTCTGCACCTGAGTGAAGATATGACTGAGACACCCCAACACATGCAGGCAGGGGGTGGATAAAGAGGGCAGAGGATGATCTTTCCCTCTCACACAACACCAGAACCAGGGATGATTGTCGGGTGAGTTAGGATGGACAAAGGAAACTATTTCTTTACTCAGCAAGTAATTAATCTGTGGAACCCCTTGCCACAGGGTGTGGTGATGGCAATTAGCCTTTAAAAGAGGATAGGACAGGAAGTGACAACAGGATACGGGTATCTTGTTGTCTTGTGGGCTCGCTGAGGCACCTGACAGGCCACTTTGAGATACAGGAAGGTGGACTAGATGGGCCTTTGGCCTGATCCAGCAGGGCTCTTCTTATATTCTTGACTGCCTCCAAGGATAGGAATTTACAAGTCAGACAAATTTCCCTCAACAAGCAGTTGGCTGAGCACAACCCCAGAGCCCTGTGAGAGGGTTAGTGTGGCCACCCCACCCTGCCCGAGGGATTCAGCCACGAGCCCCCAAATGGGTGTGAAGGGGGACTTCATCCCCCAGATGGCTCCTGCCTGCAAAGAATGGGGGGGGGGAGACTGTGGCTTGGCTCTGGAAGAGTTCCAGGGGAAAGGTGTGCGTATGAGGGTCAACCAAGGGAGCTGGCCTTGCTGCTCGAGACCCACCCCCACCCCCCGCAGCTCCTGCAGGCAGGGGCGAATCTATTTGAAAGGGCGCTCATGGCGCCCAATGAAAACGCGCCCCTAGGGGCACGCAACATCATGACGTCACATCGTGACATCATGACATAGC
>JAJKFI010000036.1:1397436-1410379 GCA_029204185.1 Lerista edwardsae | reverse complement strand
CGGCAGCGAACAGAACGCGGCGCCCCGGCCGCGTTCTTTCTGTTTGCGCGTGCTGGCCCTTTAAGGAGCCGGCACCAGCAAACAGAATGCGGCGGCGTCCAGTGCCCCGCCCCCCTTGAGAGGCGGGAGGGGGCGCCGGGTGGCAGCGCGTTCTCCTCGTTCTGGCTGGCTCTTTAAGGCCAGCCAGAGCGAGGAGAATGCTGCGCAGGGCCTGGCCAGGAGCGGGCGGGCCGTGGGCGCCATTTTTGGGGGGGGCGGGCGCCATGCCAACAGTGCCCCCCCAAGATGGCGCCCATGGCTTGTGCCACCCCCTGCCACACCCTAGAAACGCCCCTGCCTGCAGGGCAGGGAATGGTTTTCCTCCCCCCCCTTGATGGCTCCCCCGTGAAGAGAGCCTGTGCAGAGGCCAGGAAGCCTGTGCAGAGAACGTGTGATCTGCCTGGCCAGGAAAACTCCCTAGTCCCGTTTTGGAAATGGCACAGAAGATGCTCTCGTCTGTTTGCGTCCTCGCCTGTGCCCAGGCTCTGCTCGCCTCCTCCGGAGCAGCCAGGGGCAAGAGGAGGTGCTGCAGCCCAAGGCGTCCACTAGATGGCAGCAAAGAACCGTGCTTGGGCAGCTGCGGTCTGCTAAGGCTGGAGGTGATGGGGATTGTCTGAGCCAGCAAGGAGGGAGGGAGGGAGGTCCTGGGGGTGTGGAACAGCCAGCGGAGCATCTCTCTGGTCCTGGGGCTGATGCGCTGGGGCCTCCCTCCAGTGTGGTGACAGCTTTGGCTTGTGGCTTATTCTCTGCGTTATGACTGCTGGGCCTTGAACCAGGAGCGAAGGAGGTTGGCTGGGAAAGGGGAAACCAACCCTCCTTTGCCTCCTTGCAGAGTTCACCTGAAATGCCTTAAATGTGGGGCGCTAAAGGGGCAGCCTGGGGTCATCCGAAGAGGAACAAGGACGGCTCTGGACCCTGGAAGCCCCTGAGCCACAGCTTCTGCCTGCCGGTCTGGGCTGCCCGAGGGCGACTCAGGATCCGGTCAAGCGCACATAAAACACATCAGTCTCACAATTTGCGTAGAGGTTGTGGCTGTCCACAATTTTGGTTGGTGTCTTTCCATTCTGTCTTTGAGAGTCATGACCTTTGAACTACAAGCAACGGACGAGTTTCAACGAGTTGCAGCCAACTCATTTCCTTTGGGGAAAACACGGCTTGCCCACTTGTCCTCCAAAAATGTCACATATCTGGGAGATTGTCACAGGCCAGGGGAGAGAGGCAGAGAACAATTTCTTACTAGCATTAACCTTTAAGAGCAAACATTGAGTGAGGGAAGGAATGGAGTAAAAGCATTAATTACAGATTACAGACGATGGACATCCTGCAAGGGGAGACAGAGCAGAGCGGTCGAAGGCTGGAGGCAGGGGCCTGACTCCCCCTGAGCAGCACCGGAGAGACACTGAGGATTTCCTCCCTGGAGGGATGGCCAGCAGTGCCAGGACTGGAATGAGGCCGAGGCAGTCTGGGTGCAGAGCTGCGTCTGCTCCACCAACTCTAGTGGGGGAGACTCTCAATCCGGCAGGAGGCGGAAGAGGAAGGTGCTGGGGGGTTCCTGTAATTAAGGAAGGGGGGAAGAAAGAAAGATACCCACAGCAAAATTTGGCTCGCCAGTTCAAGCCGAATTGAAGCAAAGCTTTTTAAGGTCACACAAACCCATCACAGCTTGTAACCTGTGATGGACTCTTCCTCCAGAAATCTGTCAAATCCTCTAGGCAACTAGGCCAGATGCCTGCATCACCATCTCCTGTGGCAAGGAGTTCCACAGATTAATTCCCCGTGGGGTAAAAAGGTATTTCCTGTTACCGGCTCTCCCAGCACTCGCCCTCCAACCGCGATCACTCTGGGGCTCGAGAGTGAGCCCCTCCTCAGGCAAGGCAGGCGCTGTTCCGCCCGTTGGGGCACCGACCGCTGCAGGCAAGCCTCCTCCTCCTCGGGGGCGCCCCTTTGGGCTGCCTCCGGGAGTCCCGCGCTCCCCACCGGCTGGCGGAACCGGCACCTCCTCCGCCCTCCTGGCTCCAGCGTGGAGTGGCACAAGATCGCACCGAGGAGGAGGAGCGGGGCGAGAGCAGTTCGCTCGTGAGTGGGCGAGCGCGAGCATCTTTGAGCCACTGAAACTGGAGTCTGGCCGAAGGAGTGGCAGGCTGGCTGGCACGTGGCGCGGCACCGCAAAAACTACGTCGCCCACAATGCGCCGCGCCGCGCCTGCGCAGTCCCACGCCCGCGGGTGGCAAGATGGCGGCGCCTGCCGGGAAGCGGCTGAGGTGAGGCTGTGGGGGCTGCACGGGGGGCGCGAGAAGCCCCCCCGGGGCCTTCAGGACCGCCCTGGCCTGGCTGCCCTGGGCGGGGCCGCGGCACTGGGGCTCCGGGAAGGCCGGCACTGGGGCCCCGCTTTGGAACGCCGCGCGAGCCTGTCGGTGCCGTGGGCGAAGCTCCGGGCGCTCTCCGAGGAAGTCAGGCCGCGGTTCGCCTCCCGGAGAGTCGGGCGCTTCCCGCGGAGACCCGGGAGCGGAGGGTGGCCTGGAGGGCTCGAGGCGGACCGAGTGGAAAGGAAACGGCGCCCGCCTCTCTCACGGACGCGCCGCTGCACGAGGGCGCGGGAACCGCATCTGCTGGCCTCGCTCCTCTGCCCAGCTGTGGCGCAGGGAGGGGCCTCCGCTCTCCGCCCGCGTCGCCCGTCACAGAGCCCTCCAAGGAAGGAAGAGCCAGACGCCGGCGGGACCGCGCACGCAGGGCCCGACGACGTCTCTCATGACTGGCAGCCAGGCAAGCCCCGCCCCGCCTGACGCCCTCCCCCGGCTCAGCCGCACACACTCCCTTTACTTCCCCCTTTGGACTGTTATGTGCCTGGCATGCCCGTTCAGGTCCCTTCTTTTCTGATCCCTCCTAAACACCCACCGCCTGCAAAATCCTCAGTGTGATTCTCACCCCGTTCAAGCCCCGTGCCTAAAAACGTGTTTTGCTTTCATCTTCCTCCCTTGGTTTTCTCCTCTGTCAAGTAGGTGTGTATACTCCATTGGGGAGGGACCTGGCTTTTTCTGTATGCTGCCCTGTACAGCAATGCCATCTATCGTTGTGGCACTGTTGGGATAAAAAATGTGCAGTGATTGTCCTGTGGGATAGGATATTGTGAAGGTAAGCACAGGGCTGAAATTGGTACTAGTATACTGCTAAGAATGAAGTGCCTTCTTCTATTGGAAAATGCCCATATGAAAAAGGCACTTCCCAATTTTCTGGTAGAATCACACACTTGTATGGGTGCAGGTCAAGCAGGTCAATAGGTGATAACTACTGCTCCCTGATTCAAAACGTTAATTAGTATTTTTCTGCAACCAGTAAGTGGGCATTGGATGAGTGAATAACATCTTTTTCTGCTCTTCAGCTGCCTTGGTAATTGACTAAAGGTGACCGAGAAGGGTACATGTACCTTTATGTATTCTCCTTGTTGCTCTGTAGAGTTTTTCCCAGTTGCCAGATCCTGATGAAGTTTAACAGAGACTGATGTCAGGAAGCTGTTAAGTGCTGTAGTATCAAGGTGTTGCTTAGTGCTATAATGAACCATCCCAAAGGACTGTTTCATCTCTGGAGCATTAGGTGCTTCTCCAGGCCAGTGTTACTGCTGACAATAAATGGCTTTTAGAAGTGTAGAAACAGATCCATGCAATTCAAGACATTTTTTAGGCCTACACCAACATTACTTAAAATAGTCCTTTTGCGTCTGATACTTGAATCTCAGTTGCCCATGTGGGCATTGTTTACCTCAGTTTGAAGTCTGAAAAGTCTCAGGTGTCTGATTGCTGGACTCCTTCAAAATTGGAATTTGGTGCTTTGGCATTTGAAATATTGAGCATTGTGGTCACTTTTAGAATGTAGTTTTTCCGGCTGTGCCATGATTTGTTTTTTCCCCAACCAGTGCAACTTGAGAACATTGGCACTATCACCATATCAAGGCAAATTATCAGCTTTGTGTTATTTGGAGTTGGAGATTATTCCTGTTGGTGAGTCTGTGTTTTTGACAGCAAAAATTCTGTGTCTTCCCTCTTCTCTGAGAAATGACACATCAAGAAGCAGGGCTGTGGTGTCTGAATTGGAAGGAATTTTGGGTGCAATCAGAGTTGGAGATTTTTGTACTGACTCCACAGCCCAGCTATTTATAATAGTTGGCATACCATTGCTGGCCGAATGATAACCCAGGAAAGCAGATTTGTGGAGTTGGAGGCAATTTTGGGTAGGGCCAGAGCCAGAGTTTTTGTGTATTGACTTCTGGGCTGTGAGGTTGCATGTTGGCGCAAGATGGCTCTGCGTTTATGTCGCATTCAAGATCACCTTGAAGGATAGAGGCTGCATGCTTGCCAGGATCGGTGACTTCCGCACAGTGTGCCTGTCAGAACTGTGGTACAGCAGTAGGTGACATTGCAAAAGCTGCAACCATTGCATGGCTTTGGATGATGATTCTTGGATATTGTGAGACAAACAGACAATAGAATGGCAACTTCATTACAGAACTTCATTACAAAAAAATCAGTTTTACCTTTTGAAAAGGCTGTGCAAAGCTTGAAGGATGCCTACACATCTCCTTTAAAACATTGTTGTAAAATAATAGTTGTAAATTGCCAATTTGGTACTTCAGGATTTTACCTTGAAGAAATACCCACTGTTAATTATCTTTTTCCTATGGATTTGGACTTTAACAGCTCGCATTATGCGTGATATAAAATAGTGTCCTTTTTCTATTTTCCCATAATTTCTGTATGAGTTGTATGTGGGTATTTCTTTTTGAAAGCGATTGGTGTTCTGTCAAGGACGTAGTGGAACTAGAAAAGGTGCAGAAGAGAGCAGTGGGCTGGAGCACCTCCCTTGTGAGGAAAGGCTGCAGCCTTTGGGGCTCTTCAGTCCAGATTAGCAATCTCCAACTGCAGGGCTGCTGTGTAAGGAAAAAGCCTTCATGTGTGAAGCCTACTGTTTCCTGCTGCTCTTTTGATCCAATCTTCTTGCAAAGTCTAGCTAGCTGCTTGGCTAGTGCTTTCAAGCACTGAGTGTACTGTAGGTAAGAGGAAAAGTACCTTAATCAGCTGGCATTGACGTTGCAGAAGGAAAGAAGCAGGGAGCCAAGGGCAAAGGAATTGGGGATGGCGGTTCAGAGTGCCATGGCACTGCTTGCCTTGGGCTTCTGGCTTTCAGTTAAATAACAAGAGGGGTGCATCAGCTGAGTCCTAGAACTCTGTCATTGGGGAAACACCTTGGAGGTCCTAGTACAGCCAGTTTTCTACAGTCATGGTTCCCAAATCTTTTAGTGCCGGGACCCACTTTTTAAAATGACACTTCATTGTGACTCACCTAGCTCAATGAGTTTTTTTTTAAAAACTTATCAGCCACTCAAGTCTCTGTTTTTATTTGTGTGTGTGTGTGTGTGTGTGTGTGTGTGTGTGTGTGTGTAGGGTCTCACTGACATTTCAATTGTTTGTTGAGCTCCATGTTCATAGGATTGAGAACATTCTGGTGGTGTTGTGTTTGCCTAGCCCCGGAACATCTGAGTTACATTTGTTTACTCACAAGTAAAATGTGCACATGTGGCTCAGTGTCACTTTTCATAGGGCTCAATGCATTTTCCTTATCAGCTGTGGTGGTGGGGGACGTCTTGAGAGCCTGCCTGCATGCATCGGATCAAGATGTTTCTGGTGGTGTTGCATTCCCGTCAGCCTGCCCTCCAGAGGCACCCAAGGCATGATTGCCTACCCATTAGTAAATATGTATGTGCTGCTCCATTTTGGTTTCCATGGGGCTCAATGCATTTTCTTTGTAAGCTTTTCAGTTTTGTGATGCACCAAAAATTGGAACACAACTCACTGGTGGGCCTCAACCCACAGTTTGGGAACCACTGCTCTGGACCATTTATTCTGGATGTGGTTTGCTCTGGTGATTGTATTGAAGAATGCCATGCAAGTCTTGTGAGCAAGGACAGAGTGTGAGCAAGGACTGGGTAGCTCCACATCATTGTCTTTTAACAGGATTTTCCCTTTTTCCCCACAGAGTGTGCTGTAAAAATTCATCACATGGTGGAAAATAGATGCCAAAATACTAATCAACAATGCCTGGTAGTAAGTATGGCAGCATTTTGATAATGTGGTGGGAAATACAAGGAACTTGTGTTATGAATTAAGAATGCTGTCCTGGCAAAGAAATCCTCTTCCCCTAAACCCAAAAAGACATATTGCAAGCGCTGTGCATCTTTGATGGTGGAGCCCTGCCTTTGCTTCTTTTCACAAAGTGATAGCTGCACTCAAATTCACTAGAAATGTATCAGAAGTTGAATGTCAGCTGCTATTGCAGCACTTAATACCATTAATAGTGGGGAGTGAGTGTGAGTCTTGAGCTGCATTGCCATTGTGTTGCAATGGACCTCTGCCACTCAAGTGCAAGCTGTGAATTGCTTGAAATGTAGACTGAATAATGCTAAATGTAGGAAATAGAACTGATTGTCATTAGAAATTGGGCGAAATGGAATTATTAGTTATTGAAAAACAAATATTTTAAGAGTCAAATTCAAAAATATATTTATTACACAATGACTCGACGAGTTCACTTTCACCACTTGAAGTCTCATGCATGCGTCACTCTAGGCAAGCCAAAGATGTTTTGGTGTCTGAGGTGGAAAATGTAATTAGGATCCCCTGCTCTCCACTAATTAATAGGAAAGACAATCCCCCAGGAAGTGGTTTGGCACACGGCTCATTAAAATGAATGGGAGCTGTGTGGGGAACATGATACAACTACCCTTCGTTTCAGTGGGGCTTGTGTAGGAGAGAGGCCCAGAGATCAGCTGCCTGTCCCCTATTCCGCTGCACTTAATGGCACCCAAAACCTGCCACGTGGAGTGGCTGCCTCAGCTAACTTCCTGGTTTAATGCTGATCTTTTCTGCACGTTCCTTTCTGACTAGCCTTTTGTTACCCGGCATTGCCCGGGGGACAAAGTATCCCCAGCTTCTATTAGGAGAAGGAATGCATACAGGGACAGAATCAAGCAAAGGAGCATAATGAAATTGTCACACTCACTGAACACTGTCTGCAGGTCCTGTGGTAGGATAGCACCGACGCGTGAGAAACAGGAAGAGGTGGCCAGTCAGCCCTCTTATCTGGAAATAGGTCCCTCTCAGATCCGACTGGGTGTTGGAACTCTCTGGATCATGCTCTTTCCAGCCTGGGCAATGCAGGCAGTGCAAAGCAGTTTCACTTTCGTTTCTGAGGTCTCTTCCTGTGTATCAGCTCAGTGAGTGCAATCCCAGCTCATGACCTGCAGAATCCTTTGTGACCACAGGGTGGCAGCACACTTTCACTCCAATACAATCCCCTCGCTGTCCCTCCCCCCCGGGGGGGCTGTAGGGGGGTCTGACCCCCGCAGTGTTTCTTTCCAGGCTGCAAGGTGTATTCCTGCCAAGTTTCGTGCGGATCGGTCCAGGCGTTCCCGAGCCTATGCATAACATACATATATACACACCCGCATACATACACACAAACATACCCACGTCCATTTTTATATATATAGATGAAGCAATCAGGAGCGTCATTTATCCCACGATAAAATGGCTATATAAAGAAGAAAATGTTATTGCTACAGGGAGATGGTCCCACTATTTGCACTGTATGGCATGGGAATATTTGTTGTCATTGTGAGGAAAGTTGAACTACAGGAACTGGATGATTACAAATCTATGGAGGTTATCTCTTTATATATACTGTACTGCTTTTACTGTACTGCAAAATCATACTAAAAAAAGAAAACACATAAAAGCACTTTTGGCATTGCTTTTTAAAGCAATTTTGGAAATGTAATGTTGCCAACACTGTTCACACAACTACCTACCTAGCTACTATGGCACGTGTAAACACACTGTTTTGGATCTGGGTTTCCCCACCCAGAATTAAAACTAGATTTGGGGAATTTATAATCAGAGAGAGCAGGACACAGTGAGGTTTGTTTTGGGGCTGTTGACTGGATCACAGAGTGAACAGCTTCAACGTGGCTCTGACTAGGCTAAAAACAGAATTTTCCAAAAGAGTATAGATTTTCATGAAATAAATGGGAGGAAAAGGCTATGTTTTCTTATGTGATCAGTTGCATTGTAGAGGTTTGGTGGTTATGGGTGAATGATAATAATTACTTCATCACAGTCTGTGCTGGGCTGGTTATAGTCTGCCATTTGGGATTGTGCTTAGTGATTTTATCATGATTATTATCTCAGGAATTTTGATGTGAAGGTAAATTGTATTGTTTGCGAAGACTGCTGTGAACCACAGCTGGAGCTTTGTCTTGACGTTCTTTATCATCAATTTGAGCGCTCTTGCTACAGGCACTGTCCAGATGGTTGACTGCTTCATCTTACAGAGCTGACGTTTGCTGTTGTCACTGGTCTTCTGAATCTTTGCTTTGATATTATTTGTTGCAAGGGCTTATTTTTGTACAGCTAGGAAGAGACCTTCCATCTTTCTTCATGTATCCATTCTGCAGCCATATCCAGGTGTTTTCCTTATCAACTTTATTATCAATGTCTTTCAAATATTGCCCATGAAGTTGTTTTCCTTTCCAATTTTCTAGGCATGTTCGAACCTCAGCCTTCATGTAGTTGTCTTTACTTTGTCACTTCCAATAGGTTACCTTTAGAGCAGTGATTCCCAAACTCTCAGGACCCGCGATGCCTAGAACATAGCACTAGACTTAACTCCCAGAAGTGACTGGTGATGACATAATCGTCAGTTACTTCTGGGTTCAGAGGCCTGAAACGGCACTACAGATAAAGGAAAGGGGACCAGTGAGGGCGGGATTGCTTTTCCAAGTGTGCAGTTTTTGCACACTGGAGTTCTTCCTGCTACGCCAAGCCTCTTGTTGCTGTTTGGAAGCATGTGGCACAGTTTCCCTGCCAGGCAGTGGGCATCCCACAACACCCTGGCAAATACCTTACAAAACTGCAGTTTGGGAACTGCTGGTTTAAAGACTTCAACCAGTAGTCCTTCATGCTCTTCTTGATGTAATCATTCAGTGCTGGTTTTTCTTCCTCAATTGTTGGTTTAGCTTGTAAAAGGCCTCTTCTGCCTGATTTTTCCTGGTGGATAAATATCAACATCACTTCCAGGATGTATGTAGGGAATGATGCATTGTCATAATCTCCTGGGTCTTTTGATTGATCGCTTCCAATTCTGCCTGTATCCAATCAGTAATGCCAGCAGTATAGTGTAGAACTGGGACAGCCCAAGTATTAGTTGCTCTAATTGTGTTACCACCATTTAACTTTGTGAAATCTTTTTAACTCGTAAGTAATATTCAACTTTTGTATTTTTTTTAATTGGGTCATGCTTGATGCCATCTGCTTCCGTAATTCCAAGATATTTGTGATGTTAGTACAAATACTAATAATATTTGTATTATTATTAGGAATATTTATATACACTGTTCATCAAAGCGGTTGACAAACAAAATCAAATAATTAAATGGCTCCCTGTCCCAAAAGGGCTCATAGTTTAAAAAAAGATGCAAAAGAAATACTAGAAAACTCACTGTGCTGGGTGAAGAGGGACAGTTTCTCTTCTCCTGCTAAAATCAAGAGGAGCACCGCTTTAAAAACAACCCATTTCGCAGGGGATGACTGGGCATTCTGGAGAAGAGACATGAAAGGACAGTCCAGATGCTTCAGCCACTGGACAGTGAAGCTTAATTTATTGTTCAGGAAGACCTAGGCTTGCAAGTGAGATTTCGCCAAAGTGGGGAGCTCAAATTTGCAGGAGAGTGACACACAGATGCCCCACAGTGCTGGAGCCATCTCTTCCCATCAACGGCCCTGATTTAGCATGGTCTTGATTAGAAGGAGCAGCGCCTCATCCCCTCCAGGGTGGCTGTCCCGGCTGACCTTCTGAATCGTCTGCTAAGGAAGCCAGATGAAGCTAGGAGAGACGTGCTCATTTGGAAAAGGAGACCAGTGGCCACAATCTGCAGTCTTGCACAAATGTTAATGTCTAATGGATAACACCTTGATGATGGTTTTACCTCTTTGGAATAGTTCTGGTCCTCCGGTACTGTTCCAAAGTACTGTTGTATGTCTTATGACAAAACGGATGCACTAAGTTACGTGAATGTCAGATGTAAGGACCCAGGCGGGGTAGGGCTACGCAGCCTCTGTTCTGTCCAGTACTTGGCATTGTTCATGGAACCTGATATGTGGCGTTTCACGTATCAGGTACGCTGGCATCGATGTCACGTGCAAGTCTAGTTAGCTAGATGTGTGCTGTCTGCACTTGAATCAGGCATTGCTAAGCTTAGGCTGGAAGGAGACGGAAAGTTGGCCAGGGACAGCTAAAGCCACGCAGAATTGAATAGGCAGGGAAGGAGGAACAGGATGAAGGCATATATTGCAGTTCCAGTAGCTGAGCAAGATAAATCCTATGACTACAATCCTGCTTGGGAGCCAGGTCCATGCATGTGTTTTGGTAGGGGAATTCTTCAGCTCTCTCTTCCTTTCTTATTATTTTGATAAAATAGCATAGCCTGGAAAATAACTGTGAAGACAAACTCTTCTTTCTTTAATTAGATGAATTATATATAAATATATATTAAACAAAAGCATAATTGGATTATTCCTTATTTGAAGTAGCATTTCAGTTGGAAGAAAATATGCGTTGTAAAAAATGTTAGCATTACTGTCTTGCTTCAAAGTTTAACTTGGACAATCACGCTGTCAATTTTACTGCTGATGTAATCTCTCTCTCTCTCTCTCTCTCTCTCTCTCTCTCTCTCTCTCTCTCTCGCTTTGATGAAATATAACACCAAATTATGGAGAAACACTGTTCTAAGTAATCTGAGGTCCATTGGGAGTCATGAATATATCTTGTGATCTGAAACTGGTTAAAGATGTACCATGTTCCCCATTGTGTTACGGCTTGGGAGAGATCCAGTCTCTACAGTTTCCTCTGATTGTACCTGAGCTTATTATGTATCCTGTTGCTGATTGCTGTCTCTTCCCCCTCATTACAAGCCCTGCTAATACTCTCAAGCTTGTTAGGTATCTGGGAAACATTCCCACAAAAGTTGGAACTGCAGTATTTGCACTGGAAAATGCAGATCATGGATATTAGTGGAGTTCTAGATGTAGATGCTTCTTGTCATTGTTTTTCCAGGAGTCTGCTGCTGCTGTGCTGCCCTGCGTCCTCGTTACAAGCGCCTTGTGGATAACATATTTCCTGAAGATCCCAAAGTAAGCAAGGAGTAGTGTTGCCGGCAACCTAGTGAATGCTTCTTCATGAGTGTGGGAGGCCAGTCAGCTCCCTTGTCATTGTGATGTTGTGGCTTGACTTCCTCGGGTTGTGTGTCTCACTGTTGATGGGCAGGGATACATTCACACATACCACAGGACCTTGATAGGTGCACGTTTGCTTTGCTTTATTTAAATGTAATTCATTTGAAAATGTGTGCCCTGATTGAACAGGCTCCATTTGGCTTTCAAATCAGCTTACAACAAAACATCCCTAGTGCAATACAAATCATTTTAAAATGGTTTGGCAGGCCACCTGACACGCACAAGCCCGTGAAATGAACAGCACTGCCATCAAACGCCAACTTGGCCCAACATTCCAGAGGTGTTTCTGCACAGGAACATGCTCACAAAGTTGGAGGAGGAGGAGGAGGAGGAGGAGGAGGAGGAGGAGGGAGTCAGCCAAGTCAGCAGCCCTGCCAGAGAGGGAGTTCAGGAAACAGGGAGCTACCGTGGAGAGGACTCTTGATCTTACCACCAACAGGGACAGAACACAGCAGGGCCATTTGTTGCTTTCGTGTGTGTGTGTATGTGGGGGGGGGGGGGCGGGCAGAGTAGCCATTCTTTTAAAGAACAGTCAGCCAACAGCATTTTGTCAGTGGAAAAATGTATTATTCCTTCCTACTCATGCTTCAGTTGCAGTTCTGCAATTAGCACTGCAGGGAATGTGACTGCAAAGTGCTTTTGGCATCAGGAAAGATGAGCAACGTGTCCTCCAACAATGCCAGTCAGGTTTTTTAGTGTATGTTTTATGTTGGCAACTGAGAAATTGGGTATTCATTCTGTTCTATTACTTCAGTGCAGAAACACCCTTGTAGCCTTTAAAAAAAATTGGCAAGCAGGAGCAAGATAAGACTATTGCAACAGTGACCTGCCATGTTCTGAATTTCCTTCCCCCGCCCCAGTTTTAGAAATGGTTGATTTATGTGGAAAGGCCAGGCTAGTGTTTGAATCCTGAAGACTCTTCCATTCCTTGTTGCTTCTTGTTTGCTTTCTCTCTCTCCTGTTTTGATGGTTCTGCATCTGGAGTGGCAAAATCATGTTTATTAGTGCCTAAAATAAAAGGCTTCGAAATCCTGCAGATTGCCACACTGTTCGCAATTCTACTTCAATGCTCTTTAACGGAGGCATTTTTTCCAGAAACAGGAGCAGGAATCCAGAATGATCAAACCTGCAAGCAGCTTTGCAAACGCTAATGGATGTCATTGCAGTTAATAACTATTTTCTGTGACTCTCGTCTGCTTAGGATGGCCTTGTCAAAGCAGATATGGAGAAGCTGACGTTCTACGCTGTCTCTGCCCCAGAGAAGCTTGATCGAATTGGTGCCTACTTAGCAGAGAGGCTAAGCAGGGATGTCGTCAGACACCGCTGTGGGTAAGAGCCTCATGCTTCTTGCACCCACTTCCAATTCGTTTGCTTATTGTTAGCATTGAAGCTGGCAGCATTAATGTTTTCAGGGTTGATTTGCAGTGGAAATTTACTTGCCTGCTTTTGTGTGGCAAAAGGAGTTTTCTCAAATATAAGCAGGCAGGCAGGTTTTCCTCAGTAGGAAAAAGATTGACTTCTCTCTCTCTCTCTCTCTCTCTCTCTCTCTCTCTCTCTCTCTCTCT
>JAJKFI010000036.1:1368829-1397426 GCA_029204185.1 Lerista edwardsae | reverse complement strand
TCTCTCTCTCTCTCTCTCTCTCTCTCTCTCTCTCTCTCTCTCTCTCTCTCTCTCTCTCTCTCTCTCAGGCTGTCAGTGTGCCACAGATGATTAATGTAGATATGCGTAGATTGGCCAAATACTAAACACATTGAGGTCGTAGCAGTTGTGGATTTACTGCCAAGACTGCTTACATAAGAGACCTACCTTGACCTTTATCTGTTTTCGATTTGCTCTCAGGTATGTCTTCATTGCCATGGAAGCCCTGGACCAGCTCCTCATGGCTTGCCATTCACAAAGCATCAAACCATTTGTAGAGAGTTTCCTCCACATGGTTGCCAAGCTGCTGGAATCCGGAGAGCCCAGGTTGCAAGTCTTGGGAACCAACTCAGTGAGTAAACCCCCTGGCATCTCCCTGTTTCTTGAGCACCCTGTCAGGGTCCTTGGAGGTAACTGTGCAAGTGGATAAGAGCACCAGTTTCCTACAAACCCCTGCATGGAAGCCCCCAACTTAACTACACCAAAGCTCCAATCCTATCCAACTTTATAGCGCTGAAACAGCTGCATTAAAAACCTGAGGTACAGAAACAAACACCCCCTTAACCAGGAGGATGCCTGCTTGACAGGCCTTACACTACAGGGTGCAGCGTACCCTCCATTGGGACGGCTGCATCAGTGCTGGAAAGTTGGTTAGGATTGGGCTCTAAGTCCACTCATTAGTACAGGTTAGATTCCAGGGGTCTGTGCTTGAATGTGAGATATGAGCTGTACAACCAGTCCCAGTTAGCATAAAATGTAGCAGCTAGTAACCTTAGGGTTTTGAAACCTCTTCAAAAGGACATGCAATAGTCTAACCTCAAGGTTACTAGGACTTAAATAACAGTGACCAGCTATACAAATGCAAAAAGTAGGTAAAATTCCACCCTGATTATGATGCAGGGCAGCTGAGTATTGCCCATGAAGCTTGCCTCCCCCACCGACTGGGTACAAGTGGTTGAAATGAAGTTTTTGGTGGTCAATTAGCTTTGTGCATTTTAAGTTCACAGGCTCTTCATCAGGGCACAAAGACGCGTATTAAGAAAAAGTCAGATAAAAATGGACTTTTTATCATACATCAAAAAGAATTATATATACTTCTCAGTAGGAAAAAGACTAGTCATTCAAAAAGTTAAGGAAATTAAGTTTACACGTATCTTTTAATCCCCTGGTGAAGCAACAGTGAGCATGGAACACCTTGGGACCTTCGTGGATTCCCAGTAACCTGCTGCTGCACCTTGGGAGTCTTTTGCTGTTTGTTTTTAAATGCACTTTTGTGCCTAAGGTGTGATGTAGTGAAAATAAAAGTGGTGGTGGGGGGGAGAGAGCCAAAGACTTCCCCAAAATACTTTGCATGGGGATTCAGGAAGTCACTCTGGTCCTGCTCAGCGTTTCCTGCAGGAACATTTTGGGGGAGATGAAGCTGCCCCTCCCCCTATGGCCCTGCTGGGAGGTGTACATTGGCTGCTGGCAAAGTCTGTATAGGGGTTTCAGAGACACGGGCCCCTTTGGTCTGGCCTAGCACCCAGAGATGCCTTGACCACCTTGGGAAGCCTCAGAAGGTTCTGTTCCTGTCTGTGGACTCTGTGCAGAGTGCTGGAAACGTGGTGTTTCTGTCTCCTCAGCGGATCTGAGCATATGGCAGTTTGCCTTTAATGCTTAGTGGAAGGTATTGTGTTCCCTCGTCACCACTGCATTAGTGATGAGCTTTGAGAGGGGCTAGTGCAGAGGCCGGCTGTCATGAGCCCACCAATGATAGGATTGCACAGTACCAGGACCCAGCCACGTTTGTCTTCAGAGGGCAGGAGCATATTGTAGCAAGACACTTCTGGGATCTTGTGTCCAAGAATGTGTCAACTCCAACTGTTGGGCGCATAGCACTCCCCAGGCCCAAACAGATGGGGCTATGTAACACCGCCTGCCTGCTCCTTCTCCCCCAGAGGGGTGGGTCTGCATCGTAGGGGTGAGGAAGGCCATTTGAGCTGGGCTCCCAGAGGAAAGACTAGTCGCAGTTATGCACAAGGGGCAAAATGGTGGGCACCATTGATTTTCTCTCTTCTCAATTCTAGTCCATTAGCCCTCGTCTTGTAGTCTAATCCTATGCATGTCTACTCAGAAGTCCCATTATAGTCAATGGGACTTTCTCCCAAGTAAGTTGTGCATAAGATTGCAGCTTTGGTCTTCTCCATTTCCCCCTTGAATTGTGGATCTCCTGGTTCCCTCACTGAGGTTAGTTATGGTGAATTCCTACACCCCTGGTAGGACAGCTGAAGAGGGGACTGTGTGGACCCAGCTGCATTGCTTCCAGGTTGGCAGCAGGGTTTCAATGCAACCTGGGGAGAGCAGCTGTAAGTTGAGTCCTTGGAGGGGGGAAGAGTGAGCGTTTGGTAGCCTCTCCCCCGCGATCAGCTGTGTTGGGTAGCAGAGGCAGCCTCCTTTCCTCCCAGGGGTCTCATTCCTTCCCCCTCCTTCCCCCGCCTTTCCCCACTCCTTTCTCTGTTTCTTCTTCTGCTTGCTGCTTCTCCATGACCCAGCTTCCCCAGTACAGTCCCAGCTTCCCCACTGATGCCCTTCCTCCTTTCCGGGGTCGAGTGATGCCAGACACCCAGATGGTTCGTTCTTTTTCTTTAGAGCTGTCCCTAATCCTGCTGCTTTCGCCCTCCTCTTTCACAGTTTGTCAAATTTGCAAACATCGAGGAGGACACACCCTCATACCACCGCCGCTACGACTTCTTTGTGTCTCGCTTCAGTGCCATGTGTCACTCCTGCAATAACGACCTAGAAATACGGAATGAGTAAGTCGCAATTTGTGGGAGGCGAGCAGTGGGTGGGGGCGTCTTCAAGGGGCTGTTCCTAAATTGCATGACTCTTGCAGCCCTCTCTGGTGACCAGGCCAAGCCGCTTCTCTTAGGGGGATCCCCTTTTTTCCTTCTTTATTTTTCTTTCCATTCCTGGTTATATCCCCACACTATAATAAAGGGCAATATGGACTCTGACACCAAGGGCCATTATCTCCAGTATCAGTGGATGCCGATATGCAAGATAAACTGTTTTCCCAGAACCTCTCTGCACAAAGTGAACAGTAAAGACACTAACCCTGGCATACAGACCATGTTTCAAAAAGATTGTGGTCAAGCCTCAGAACTCTTTGTGATGTGAACATTCCCCCTCCCCATCACACATCCTGGGGCAGTTGTTCCCAACCATTACACAAAGGTAAGGGAGCCACTGATTACCTGCAGAGCCTGCACAGGGGCAGGGTGGGGTGGAGACTCGACTGCAATGGCCCTTTAGCAATTGTGCTGCTGCACAGCACAATTGGGGGGTGGGGGTTCCCACTTACCGGGGTCGTGTTGGTCCTCTGAAAGTGCACCTGTGTGGGCCGCCCTGTGTCTTGGAACAGCTTCCTGACATAATTGCAACCCAATTCCGTTTTCACGATGAAAACTGGAAGTGGGTGATGATCGTGGCAGGGAGCTGTTCTGAGGCATGGGGAGACCTGGATAGGGGGCTGCATCCCCCTGCATCCTCCAGAGGGCCAGCATGACCTTTGATAAGTGGAAACCCCCCTTTTTTCTTGGCGATGGTGCAATAATGGAAGTGCATCACCACTATCACCACTCCCCTTAAGAGGAATGCAGTGGTTCTAGTTACCCTGACCCCCTCCCCCAGGTTGAGAACCACTGTCTTAGGAGGAAAAAGATAATCTCACTTTGTGTCTCCAGTTGAATGCAAGTTTGAAATCTTTTCTCTGTATTTACATTTTATAGCTTCCCTCTGTGAATGCAATTCCAGTAACCTCTGTACTTTGTATCAAAACATCTGCATTTTATTGTACCTACATTTTGCACTAACCTATGTAAACCTCAACCTGGAACGTCAGATCTATGAATCAAAGTAAGCTAGATGTGGTCAAACGCGAGATGTCGAGACTGAACATTGACATCATGGGAGTTAGTGAACTAAAATGGACAGGAATGGGAGAACTTAATTCAGATCTGCTACTGTGGGCAGGAATCCCTTAGAAGAAATGGAGTAGCCTTCATAGTGAACAAGAGAGTGAGAACAGCAGTACTGGGGTATAACCTCAAAAATGATAGAATGATTTCCATTTGGATCCAAGGCAAACCTTTCAACATCGCAGTAGTCTAGGTCTACACCCCAACCACTGATGCTGAAGAGGAAGAAGTTGACCGTTTCTATGAAGACCTACAACACCTTCTAAAATTAACACCAAAAAAATGTCTTTCTCATCATAGGGGATTGGAATGAAAAGTAGGCTGTCAAGAGGTAATAGGAATAACAGGCAAGTTTGGTCGGAGTACAAAATGAAGCAGGGCAAAGACTGATAGAGTTTTGTCAGGAGAACACGTTAGTCATAGCAAACACCCTTTTCCAGCAACACAAACAGCGACCCTACACATGGACTTCACCAGATGGTCTACACCGAAATCAGATTGATTACATTCTTTGCAGCCAAAGGTGGTGAAGTTCTATACAGGCAGTAAAAACAAGACCTGGAGCTGACTGTGGCTCAGATCATGAGCTTCTTATTGCAAAATTCAGGCTTAAACTGAAAAAAGTATGGAAAACCCTTAGGCCCTTCACGTATGACCTAAATCATATCCCATACGAATATACAGTGGAGGTGACAAATAGATTTAGGGGCTTAGATTTGGTAGATAGAGTGCCTGAAGAACTTTGGATGGAGATCTGTAACAGGAGGCAGCAACTAGAACTATCCCAAAGAGAAAGAAATGCAAGAAGGCGAAGTGGCTGTCTGACGAAGCTTTACAAATAGCTGAGGAAAGAAGGGAAGCCAAAAGCAAGGGAGAAAGAGGAAGATATACCCAACTGAATGCAGATTTCCAGAGAACAGCAAGGAGAGCTAGGAAGCCCTTCCTAAACAAGCAATGCAAAGAAATAGAGAAAAACGATAGAATGGGAAAGACTAGAGATCTTTTCCAGAAAATTGGAGATATCAAAGGACAATTTCGTGCTAAGGTTGGCACAATAAAGGACAAGAACGGCAAGGACCTAACAGAAGCAGATGAGATTAAGAATACACAGAGGAACTATATAAGGCCGATCTAAATGTTCCTGATAACCACAATGGTGCGGTCTGAGCTTGAACCTGACATCCTGGAGTGTGAAGTCAAGTGGGCTTTAGAAAGCATCACTAACAACAAAGCTAGTGGAGGTGACGGCATTTCAGCTGAGTTACTTAAAATCTTAACAGATGATGCTGTCAAAGTGCTGCACTCCATATGCTAGCAAATTTGGAAAACCCAGCAGTGGCCACAAGACTGGAAAAGATCAGTTTACATTCCAATCCCAAAGAAGGGCAATGCCAAAGATTGTTCGAACTACCGCACCATTGCACTCATTTTACATGCTAGCAAGGTGATGGTCAAAATCCTACAAGCTAGGCTTCAGCAATATGTGAATCGAGAACTACCAGATGTACAAGCTGGTTTCTGAAGAGGCAGAGGAACTAGAGATCAAATTGCCAACATTCGCTGGATCATGGAGAAAGCAAGAGAGTTTCAGAAAAACATCTACTTCTGCTTCATTGACTATGCCGAAGCCTTTGATTGTGTGGATCACAACAAACTGTGGCAAGTTCTTGAAGAGATGGGAGTACCAGACCACCTGATCTGCCTTCTGAGAAACGTGTATGCGGGTCAGGAAGCTACAGTTAGAACTGGACATGGAACAACTGATTGGTTTCAAATTGGGAAAGGAGTACGACAAGGCTGTATCCTGTCACCCTGCTTATTTAACTTATATGCAGAGTACATCATAAGAAAGGCTGGGCTGGATGATTCACAAGCTGGAATCAAGATTGCTGGGAGAAATATCAACAACCTTAGATATGCAGATGACACCACTCTAATGGCAGAAAGTGAGGAAGACCTAAAGAACCTTCTGATGAGGGTGAAAGAGGAAAGTGCCAAAATCGGCTTGAAGCTCCACATTAAAAAAACTAAGATCATGGCAACCACTCCCCTCACTTCCTGGCCAATAGAAGGGGAAGACGTGGAAGCAGTGACAGAGTTTATTTTCCTGGGCTCCAAGATCACCGCAGATGGTGACTGCAGCCATGCAATTAAAAAACGTTTACTTCTTGGGAGGAAAACTATGGCGAACCTAGACCACTTAATAAAAAGCCGAGACATCACCCTGCCAACAAAGGTTCGTATAGTCAAAGCGATGGTTTTCCCCGTAGTAATGTATGGCTGTGAGAGCTGGACCATAAGAAAGGCAGAGCGCCGAAGAACCGAATTATGCTTTTGAATTATGGTGTTGGAGAAGACTCTTGAGAGTCCCCTGGACTGCAAGGAGATCCAATCGGTCAATCCTCCAGGAAGTCAAGCCTGATTGCTCCCTGGAAGGACAAATCCTGACGCTGAAGCTCCAGTACTTTGGCCACCTCCTGAGAAGAGAGGACTCTTTAGAAAAGGCCCTCATGCTGGGAAAGATGGAAGGCAAAAGGAGAAGGGGGCGGCAGAGGATGAGATGGTTAGACAGTGTCACCGAAGCGATGAACATGAAATTGGGCGAACTCCGGAAGCTAGTGGAGGACAGGGAGGCCTGGCGTGCTGTGGTCCATGGGGTCGTGAAGAGTCGGACACGACTTAGCAACTGAACAGATGTAAACCTCATTTCAAGACTCCCGACATCCCCCTGACATTAAAGTCGGGATCTGCATTTTAGCTGCCCCTTCTAAACCCTGTTTACAAGGGATTTTGTCCAGCAAGTTGTCACTCCACCTAGTCACAACACATCCATGTTGGGGCAGGACAGAGTTTCCATAGTCTGCTCAAATGACCTCCTGATCCCAGCCCACCCATTGGGGAAGGAGAGAGAGGGAGAGAGCCCTTGAAACTCCCTCCCTCCTTTCTTCTTCCTCTCCCTGTCTCTAGTTGCTGGAAGCTAGAACAGAAGGGCAGGGGCTCCTGGAAACCTTTCCCCTCTCCTTTCCTTGGGTGCACCAGAGACACTGCATTATGCTGATTTGTTATCTAGAGATCCAATTGTCCTTCAAACTGTCTGCACTCTCTCAGAGCGTTACAGTAAAGGGGCTTGCCCTCTCCCTGTGCCTTAAGGAGAGACATACAAATCAGTGATTCTCCTTGCCAGCTTTTTTGGTCACACTCCCTCCAGTGATCCTCTGGTTCCACTCAGTTTTGTTTATTGGTAAGGCCCTGCTGCCCTTCCACTTATCCAGAGTGTGCAAGGTGAGAAGTGTCATTCATGTGCCTTTTGGGGTCTTATGCGGAGGCCCTGCAAACTGAGGTGTTCTTGTAGCATAATCAGCCTTGCAAGAGAAACAGACGTTTCTGAGCTTGTCCCTGGACATAAGCTACGCTAATCAATTGAGAGCTTGAAGGGGAAATGACTGGCGTCCAGGTAAAGAAGTTTCCCTGCCTAGTAACCTGCGGTTCTTTCTACTTGTCAAAGGTTACCGGGTCTATGGCTGATTATGAGCTTAGCCTAAACTCCACTTTAAACAGTCCTGTTGCTGAGCTGCTTTGGAAAGAAGCTTATTGCAAACAACCCATTTAATAGGGTTAAATCAGAATACCAGGCATTATGGTAATCTCTGCGTGACTGCACTAGCTTACTAGTAACTCCTGTGTAATGTGTTTGAATGCCTGGCATTTGGGGTGGGGAAGGAGCGGCTCTTTCTGCTGTTTTTTAAAGCTGCAATGCCAAATTATTTCAGCACTCATGTTGAAAGAAACTCTTGTGAGAAGGGATTTGGGGCTCAGGGCTCTCCCACTGCCGTGTTTGGTTTATCCAGCTGTCTCCAAACCGTTCAGGGAAAGCCTTCCTTGTGATCAGTCCGTCGTGCAGCCACTCCATTTTCCAGCTGATCAGTTGGCAGGGACACTCTAGGCATTTGTGTCTATGCCCAGCGTCCTGCTACACAGCCTTCTGGGATGCCCAGGCATAGATGCAAATGCCCAGAGCGTCCCTGCCAGCTGATCAGCTGGAAAATGGAGCAGCAGTGTGACAGAACGATCTGCTCCACTCACAATGGGGAAGGCTTTCCCCAGACACCAGGTCTAGCCTGCCGGCCGTAGTTTGGAGGCCTCTGGGTCTATGGATGAGGAGTGCAGTGGCTCCTGAGCCTGATAGATGTGCGGGAGAATGGAATGCAGTTCCCTGAGATGGCTGTTGCTTTTTCTGCCAGGATCCGGATTGCCGGGATCAGGGGCATCCAGGGGGTGGTTCGCAAAACCGTGAACGATGAGCTCCGCGCCACCATCTGGGAACCGCAGCATATGGACAAGATTGTTCCCTCGCTGCTCTATAACATGCAGAAGACAGAAGATGTTGACAGGTACGTCTGCTTCTTAGGCCTTGCAAACGGAGGATATGAGTGGTGGGAGGGAGAAGGCTGGGGCCTCCTCGTGGCCGTGCTGCTTTTCAAGCTCTCGACACGTGATCTCTGGGGGGTTAAAACTGGCAACCCTACCAAAGTACGTTTTTGTTGCAGTCGAATTGGGCTGCCCTCCTCTCCAACAGGAGGCGATAAAGAGGAGAACCCTGCTGTCTTGGCTGAGAACTGCTTCCGAGAACTACTGGGCCGTGCGACCTATGGGAATATGAACAATGCCGTCAGACCAGTTTTTGCGTGAGTAAGAGCCCTTGGTGGAAACAACTACCCCTGTATTCAGTGCAGGGGCGGCAAGTGACTCCCAGGTGGTTGGCAAAGCTCCCTATTGGTTGGCTTTACTCTGGCTTCTGAAATGTTTTCTCCCAAGTGGTTCCGGTTTCTCGTATTGCTGTACAATAATCATTTCTGGTGCGCTAGAAGCCATTCCTGTAGGTTTGTTACCCAAAGGAGCAGCAGTCAGTGGGAGTTGCTTTGGAGTGAGCAGAGGATGGAGGGGAGGGGTCTTGGATGTGGTGGGGGCATAAGAACGTAAGAAGAGCCCTCCTGGATCAGGCCAAAAACCCATCTAGTCCAGCCTCCTGCATCTCATGGTGGCCCACTCCTCCAATTTGATGAACTGGAAAGTCAGCACATTTAAAATTTCTGGGATGCAAGTATAAACATGAAGGTTTCTTAACAACCAGCGGTTGTTACAGATAAATTATCCCTTGTCCATACATCCAAAGTCCAGACATTTTTGTCCAAAACTTTAAAAATAAAATAAAAAATTGTGTGGTGTGAACACTAGAAGTCTTGTTCTCATTCCCACATACAGTCTGTAAGTTCTGTTCTCTGCTCTGTGGTGTGTGCCATTGTTGGAAAAGGTCAAAGGGGTCAGCAGACACTCAAATGAGTCACAGTGAAAAGAGTAAGAGGAAGCATTTCTCATTATATTTATGCAATTATTCCAAAATACAAATCCAAGAAATCCAGACATCTTTCCTCCCAAGCCGCCTGGATAAGGGATACTCAGCCTGCATTTTGTAATAATTTAATGCCACACTGCCATTTTTGCTTGCACGGGTGGATTTGCAAAACCATTTTCTCTGCTGCAAGGTTATCTTTTTCATTCTTTTGTATGGCATATGTTCTCATCCACACAAAATCTTCTAGAGTGTGGTTTAGAATGTGTTTTGATTGCCAGTGCCAGTTTTTCCAAGACTGCACAGCGCAGACTGACCTGAGCACACCTTGGGCCATTTGCAAGGCTACATTCAGGTAGCCAACAGAAATTACCGGAGAAAACGTTGCTCCATTGCAGGACTTAAGTAATTGGTCCGGCTGTGTGCCTTGTTTGGCTGTCCTTGGACAGGTTGTGCTGGATCTTGCAGACTGTCGTGCTGGTGAACAGGCAGGTTTCCCATTGTCCTTTCTAAAACAAATGGTTGTTTGTGTTCTGTACACACTCACAGATGTGCCGGTGCAAAACATAGGCCTGTTGCTTCACTTAGGAAAGGCACATATGTACGTTGTGGGTTTCCTTCGCCTAAAACCCTTGCTTAGTCACTCCCTTCGAGTATTTTTAGGGCAAAGTTGCAAAGGTCATACTTGTGCACCTTTCAGAACTGACAACGGTCCACACATGGCTTGTTCTTGGGCTTCCTGTACAAAAATGTACTGTCAGGCAGCAGTTCCCAATCGCTCTTGTTCCTGTGGGGGATGGGTGAAGGCAACAACACTATCGCAACAATCGCACTGCTGCCTGGGCAAAACGGGCTGTTTAGTCCTTGCCTGAGGCACCCCTGGCCTCCTGGGGATCCAGGGAGACTGTGAACTCCTCGGCAGGGCTCCCCAAGCTTCCAAATGGCTAAAAATAGTAAAAAAATGCAACTCCGGTTTTCACAGCAAAAGAGGAAGTGGCCATTTTTTTTACTACTGGTCGATTATCCCGTAACCCGACTGCTTGGGATGGGAAGGCGTCTGGATTTTTCGGATTTGTCTGGATTTCAGAATAATGGCATAAATATAATGAGAAATGCTTCCCCTTGCTCTTTTCACTGTGACCCATTTGGGTGTCTGCTGGCCCCTTTGTCTGTTTTCAACAATGGCACATACCACAGAGCAGAGAACAGAACTTACTATCTGCACATGGGAATGAGCACAAGACAGTCTTTCTACGGAAAGTTTTTTCAAAAGAGTTGGACAAAGATGTCTGGATTTTGGATGCCTGGATCTACCTGTATTTTCATCTGTTTGGAGGCCTGAGAAGCCCTGCAGAGGGGTCTGCAGGCTCCCTGAACCCCACCCCACCCCCGGGAGTTCAGGGCTGCCTCAGGTAAGGACTAAAAAGCTGCTTTTGCCCCAGGCAGCAGTGCGATGCTCGCTATCACGTTGCCGCCTTCGCCTTCACCCTTCCCTTTAAGGGAGCAGAGACTTGGCATTGCAGCACCCCAGTTTGGGAGCCTCTGCTGTGTAAGGAGTATCCTTATGAGATCACCTCTTCTCCTAGAATATTCTCCTAGACTACCTCAGTCCTTTAAATTACCAAGATGGTTTCTTAGTTCAGAATGTTTGAGATCGAAAGTCTGGGTGTCCTTTTACTTGAAAATGAGCATCTGAAGCGGGACAACAGAGGGCCAGAATGTCCAGCATTCCAGTGCTCTTAGCTGTGCGCACAGTCCTGAGGACCAACATGCAGGGGAAAGATGTCTGCTGGGAAGGAAGTGGCCTCCTACTCATGAACAGCCATGTAAATTCAAATATACATTTTTTTTTTCAAAACCAAAGGCAAAATTCAGCAAGGCATTTCCTATTATCAATCAATCAATCACTAGTATTTATATACCGCTTTTCAACACAAAGTTCACAAAGCGGTTTACAGGCAAATAATAACATTAAAGTTAAATGGCTCCCTGTCCCAAAAGGGCTCACAATCTAAAGGAATGGGGAACACCACCAGCAACAGCCACGAGAAAGACACTGTGCTGGGGTGAAGAGGGACAATTGCTCTCCCCCTGCTAAATATTAGAGAACACCACTTGAAAAAGTGCCTCTTGCCCAGTTAGCAGGGGTTTATTAGGTTCCCTTGATGTGTTTAAATGCCCAGATTGTTACAAGTGCTTAATCAATAATAGTAGTTGTTTGTTTTGACAGACATTTGGACCACCATAGACTGTGGGACCCCAATGAATTTGCAGTCCACTGCTTCAAAATCATTATGTACTCTATACAGGTAATTTTTCTCCTCCTATTAAATATGTAGTCAAACAAAAATACTTTAGCCCATTAGGACTTAAGACTAGAAACATGTCCTCATAAGAGTTCGCAGTGTCTCAGTATTGGAAGAAAAGAAAGGATCTAGTATTCTGGAGTTTATCTTTGCAAAGGATTGTCTTTCAGCTCTGCTATAGCTTACTCCGTTGTCTGAGCAGATTGTCTCCTCTCAGTGTCTGAAACAGTTCTTGTGCCCAAGTGATGTTATACAATGGAATATGTTTTGCATACCTACTTCACAGAGCTGAGTTAACATCTGGTACAGTTCAAAAGGAGAACATGTTTGGACAAGTTCAGACAAGCATCTGTCTTAAAAACCGTGGATCAGTTGATCACGAATCAGGTGTGTGTGCAGAGTGTGTTGCTCAGCACAAAACAGGGCTGAGAGGAAAAAGGAAAAGAATTTCTCCCATAAATGGCATCAGCTCCCTCCACTCCTTCAAGTTGCTGTGTAAGCTTCTGTTACCTTTTATCGACCACCCAAAATGGATTGTCTGTGGATCCATGTGCACTCGGGTTCCTGTTTGTCATGCATCTGTGTGGTCAACATCCCGTTTCTCTTTTGCTCCAGATCAGTCAGTGTATCCATTTCCGTTCTATCAAGAACTTTCATTCATTTACTCTTGGGGTTTCACTCCTTCTCCAGTACTGAGCCGGCAGGATTTTAGCTGCTGCCAACATATTCTGCAAGAACAATTTATATTTTCAGGACAAAGCGTCATCAGATCTAGTTGAGTGAATATATGCTGGTGATTTTTTTTTTAAATCAAGCATGTTGTTTGCTGGATCTTCCTCAGTATTAAATTCCAGTAATCTTGTATTCTTGGGCAAGTCCAAAGTCTGCATTCATATCTTGGCACTTCCAACAGAAGCAACTGTATAAGAATCCTTTTTCCAATGGGCAGGAGTTATAGGCTCTCTTAAGATGGGCTTCTTGCAAATTCAGTGAAATGGAGGAGGATCGGATTCTTTGGTGTGTCCGGTTCCATTCCTGTTCATCCAGGTTTGCTGTTTCTTTCTGCTTCCCAGGCACAATATTCTCATCACGTGATACAGGAAATCCTGGGGCACCTTGACTTTCACAAGCGGGACTCCCCCCGGGTTCGAGCAGGTATCATCCAGGTCCTCTTGGAGGCTGTGGCCATTGCTGCTAAAGGATCCATTGGTGAGCTTGGTTAGATGAGTGTTACTTAAAACTCAGGCATTTGTGTGTGAAGTCATGTTGAGAGTAGATGTAATGGGTAACAGTATGTTTAACTGTATTTCCCCCCATATCTTGATTATTGTTCCAAATAGAAATATCTGCCAAAAATCATATGCTCAGTGTCCCCTTTTGACATTCATGGGATTTGTATGCTCAACTTATCTTTATCGCTGAGTCTTAACAGGAAGTAGTTCTAGTAAACAGATGTATGACTCAGTGCTTTGTCAGAGGCCAGCAGCCCTCTAGGGCCAGGGATTATTAAGGAAGTCCTCACCACGTGGAGAGAGTAATGACTGATAATTGGCTAGAAATAAAAGGCTGTATCTGTTGGCGCGGGCCCGGAGAGAAAGAGTAAAAGTCTGAAAGAAGTCGGGCTGAACTGGTGGTGCTCTCAAGGTGCAACACTGGCACAAGCAGCAGGGGACAGGATGAGACACTAAAGCAAGACAGTACCTGGCAAAGAGGGAGCGTGCGCGTGTGGATGCATTTTTGTGCAATGGAGTTTCAGGACGAGAGTCTTTGCAATGGGCAATTGTGTCAAGCTGTCAAGAGGGAAGGCACTGTCTATCCAGATGGTAAGGATGGCCACATTCCTTAGTGCAAGCTGATGAGCAGCACTGACCGCGAGGCAGAGGGTGCAGGCGAGGACGGTCATGACCATTCTTCCTTCTTTCCATGCTTCCTTTTTTTTTAACATTATTTTTAAAGCATCAACTTAATTATGGGCATTCTTTTAAATCTCTCTTTTCTAACCTTCCTACTCATAAAACCGACCAATTGATGGTTTGAGACTCTGTTGCTGATCTAGTTTTTGTCTGGGGTGGTATCTTCTTGCAGTAAGTGTCCTTTTTTGCTCCAGAGGGCAAAAGCAGCACCTTTGAGGCAATGAGCTGTGGGGGAAGCTCTTAGATGTCCTGACTCTGTCCTAGTATTGCCATTTTGAAAAACCTGAGCAGTTGTTGCTTGGGAATTTCTTTCTTGTGGTAATCTATCCTTTAACAAGTATAGTCTACCATAGCAGCTGTAGTCCTTCCGTTAGTGTTTTAAAAGGGCAAACGGCTGCGGTTGTCTGAATTGTGTGTATTCAGTGGCCTCATTCCAATCCCATCGAATCCCACAGCACCGGAGTGCACACTGCATCTTGCAGGAGAGGGCAGGTCTCCTCTAGGCAATGGAACATTTGTTTCCTTACCCTGGGGCAAGCTTCTGCTGCCTCAGTGGGTCTTCTTGGACTGCATCAGCAGTTTTGCTGGTGTAAGTCTGGGTGGACCTGGTTAGATGGATCGAGCCCAAGGAAAAAAAACAGGATATTGATGGAGCTGCTGGACACCCCTGGGACCTGCCACACTTGGCTCACTGCTCACAGGAACAGCTTGGATTGCTCGCACAGTAAGTACTCTTGGTTCTGGTAACAACTCTCTGCGATGTGTACAGATAGGCCCCAAAAGAATCTGGGTTGTTGCACTGTATGAGTCCATGGCACCTGCAGACGGACAGACAGACAGACAAGTGCCTCTGCTGTTTCTGTCCTGTGTGAAATGGCTCACAGGGGCCTTTTGTTGTCACTGTAGGCAAGTTTTTAGGCTGCATTTGATTTTTCTTATCGGTGCACTTACCATTTGTCCTGGGAAAACGGATGCAGCTCTTCCTTCCGCGCTCCACTCCAGAAAGTTATGCCAGCTGACTCTGATTGTAGCATTTGTCCTCTTTTGTGCAGGCCCAACTGTTCTGGAAGTGTTTAACACATTATTGAAGCATTTGAGCCTGAGCGTGGATTTTGAATTGGGTGACAGGCACAGCTCTGACGACAGTCCCCACCTCGACACCCGTGCAAAGGAAAGTGATGAAAAGATTGTCCAGAATGCCATCATTCAAACGATTGGTGAGTTGGGCACGCTTTTGAAGTGCCCGTATTTTGGCCAGAAACCAGAAGCCCATGAGGATTGCCCTTGTTTATTGTTGGGTTTCAAGGAAGTTGGGGGGGGGAGGAGCTTTGTTGTCCTGCCTCTCTGTTTTGTCCTTGCAACAACCCTGTGAAGTTGGATAGATTGCGAGAGAGTGACTGGCCTGAAGTCAACCTGTGTGCTTCATGACTCGGCAGGGATTTGAACGCAGGTCTCTCCAGTCTAAGGGTGCAATCCTAACCCATTTTCCAGCACTGACAAAGCTGTACCAGTGGGGCTTGTGCTGCGTCCTGTAGTTGGGGGGCAGTCATGGAGGACTCCTCAAGGTAAGGGACTGTTCCCGTACTTCAAAGCTGCACTGCCCTTGCCCCAGTGCTGGAAATTTGCTGAGGATTGCGCCCTAAGTCTTTAACACCAGAACGGTTGCTGCCGCATCACACCAGTTGCCATGTGGTGAGGGGCTTCAGTTAGAGGATCTCTTCCAAGGTGAGGAGATGCTGGAGTATCACCTTTTGCGCCAGTGTTTCAAATCTGCTTTCAGAAACTGCGTACAGTTGCCATGTTTAGAACGAGCCCAGACTTTGGTAGGTAGCTCTTATAAGGAAACCATGAATGGTTAAAAGATTGCCATGACTTGGATTTGTTACCATAAAGCAGCCTTATCTCAGAAGATGTGGGAAGGCGACAGGATAAGGGAAATGGTCTGTGGACCATCCTTGAATTCTTAGAGCTGCTCTGCATTCTGTGGCCTGACAGACCAGCTTTGATTTTCATTCCTTCCTTTCCTGGACCTTTCTGCTCTGTAGGTTTCTTTGGAAGCAACCTCCCTGACTACCAGCGGTCTGAGATCATGATGTTTGTGATGGGAAGAGTGCCTGTGTTCGGGACCATGTCTCATGCCATGGACACCAGCCAGCTTGGGTTCGTACTTTTCCTTTGCCCTGTTTTCTTTTTCAGCCCTCGGTTGCTGCTGTTACAACTTGTTGTTGTTATGTCAGTAGTATTTGTGGTGTTACTGCAGTTTGCTGTGATGCACTCTGACAAGGGTCCAAATGCTTCAGCTGGTACAAACTGCTGCACCCGGAGTGCTGCACACTGCAGTGCCTCGGAGCACGTTGCTCTTGTTCCAGCTGCACCGGCTTTCAGTTTGTTTCCAGGTTTGCTCATTCCTTAGCAAGCCGTAAGCAGCACCTGCTCTGCCCCTGAGCCGCAGCCCCGCTCAGAGCACTTGACGTCTTGCCAGGACTGCAGCTTTTGACTTCTAGTGGTTCGTGAGGGTGGTCAAGCGGGAGGTGCAAAAATCCCGAGCTGCGTCAATCCTGGCACAAATCGAGTGCGGTAATGCCTTTCTCAGTGTGCACCTCGGGAGTTTTGCAAAAGGCCTGCCGTTCACCTGTTGCCTTCCCGTGCTGCCTTTGGCCATGTTTTGATTTGTTCCCCATGCAGGCAGCACGTGGGATGTGTCAGGCATGTGACATGGCAGGTCCTGTCATTTGTGAGCAGGAAATGGCTGGCAAGAGACTAGGGATGAGCTCTGTCCCATCCCACAGTGTTTGTATCTGAAGTGCAAGCATGTGCCTCTTAAACACGAGCTTCCTCTCTTGCATTATTATTATTATTTATTAGATTTATATCCCGCCTTTTTGCCCAAGGCGGCATTACAACATAAAAATACAATATAAAAGTTAACATTAAAAAGCAATTTAAAAACAATATTAAAACAATACAATAAAACAAAATTAAAACAAAACACAATTTAAAAGCAAGCCCAGTGGATCATAAAATAAAATATAAAAATGTAACAAGCCAGCCATCCTGCCTGTCATTGAGCATTGAAGATGCATTGTGCTATTACTCATCATGTTCTTTCCCAGTTTGCTATTCATGTATGTGCAGTATGTGTTGTGGCTGTGGGGGGGGGGGGCTTGAGAGATGGGCCTGGCTTTCCTGGGAGGCTTTCCTGGGAGGGAGGCTGAGTGGCCAACTGAAGCATTGCTGCCACTGCCTGTTAAAAGTGCTCTCAAAGCACACGTAGTATTCGCTAGTAAATGGAACCATTTCTTCCTGGATTTTTTTTTCCAAACTACATTTCCCTCCCTGCTTTTTCCAGAGATTTGGGAACCAGGAGGATTCAGGTCATGTTGCTGAGGTCATTGTTAATGGTAAGCCTGATCTTGGTTCCACAGCTGGGTTAAAGGATCAAGGTGGGGTGGGGTAAGGTGGGGTGTAAGTTTTCAACGATACAAACATTTTGGAGGGCAGCAAAGATGTTGAGGGGTCTGGAAGCAAAGTCCTGTGAGGGACGGTTAGAGGAGCCTGGTATGTTTCGCCTGGAGAAGAGAAGAGCAAGGGGAGATATGACAGTTGTCTTCAGGAGCTGAAAGGCAGTCACACACAAGAAGAGGAAGGAGGACTTGCTCTCTGTGGATCCTGAGGTCGGGGCTAGAACCAGTGGCCTGAAACTGGGGAAACGGAGTGAGACAGGGCATGAGGACGGGTCTCCTCCCTGTAAGAGCTGCCCATTAGTGGGACGGTCGTCTTTGTGCAGTGGTGGGCTCTCCCTCAGTGGGGGCTTTCAAGCAGAGGTCGGATGCCCCCACTGAGCAAGGGGTGGGTTAGATGACTTCCAGAGTTCCTTCCAGTGCTAACATTCTTGATTCTATAGGATGCATGATTCATGCTTAATGTTTTTAATTCTTAGTCTTCAATTCAGCCTGGAGGGATGATTAAAGGATTATGCCACCCTTTGCCTCATTATTTGATTTTTTTCACTGTGAGGCAAGTCTCACTCACATGCCGTGCCTTCCACCCAGTGCAGAGCATCACCGTGAGGAGATAGGCACACTGTATGTCTCTGAATTCATACTCGGGAATCTCTGTATTTGAGCCTAGCCCTCCGCAGGCAACACCTCCGCAGTCTGCTGCTGATCTGAACTGTGGTGGATGAGAGAGATTAGCCTTAGCATTCGCTCCTTTATCTCAACCCTGTTTGCAGGTCACCTCGGGATACAATGCAAAGAGCATGATGACGGTCCTCTCAGCTCCGTTTCTCGATCCTCTACTGTCATCTTCACTCATGGAGGACTCTGAGCTTCGACAGCTGGTTCTGGAAATCCTGCACAATCTCATTGATCGGCATGACAACAGAGCAAAGCTCCGAGGGATAAGGTAGCACCTCCCCCCCCCCCGGCTGAAGGCAGCCCTAAGTTTGGCTGGGTTATTGTAAGAGAACCTCATCCAGCACTAAACCAAAATAGAAAAATGGAGAGCAGCTTCATTTTCGTTTCCAAATTACTCTTGGTGTCCACGGGGGCTCTGTTCCATGATCTGCTGGGAATACCAAAAACCTTGGGAGTGCTGAAATCCGCAGGGGGCCGGGGTTGCAGTAACTTACACCTGGAGGCCCCCCTGGGCTCTCCGGAGGCTGTGCTGGCATCTCAGAAGGCTTCCCGGACGTGACTTCCAGTCTGCATCAGCTACTTCCAGTTGTGTCTCTCAAAAGCACATACAACAAGCTCTTGCCTGCCTTGTGTGTGTTGCTGGAGCAACACACTGATGCGTTCTTTGACAGATCATTCATCACCGATTTGGAGCAGATGAAAATGATGTGTAATTTCAGACAGTTCACATCTTAACTCAGCACATCACAATTCTGACTTAAGAGTGACACACTTGCTTTCCTTCTAGAATAATACCGGATGTTTCCGACCTGAAGATAAAGCGAGACAAAATTTCACGGCAGGATGTGAGCTTCATGAAGAAGGTAATCGTTGGAACAGGCTCACTTTTGCTGAAAAAGACGCGTGTCGTTGCAGGCTGTCGTTTGTGGCTTCACTTCTGCACCCTCTGAACTGCAGTTTGGTTTTCCTTTGCATATGAGCATCAGCTGAGGCATGTGAAAGACCCCTGGAACTGCCTTGTACTGAGTCAGGGCACAGGCCAGCCGAGCCACTGCTGTTTGTGCTGACTGATAGCAGTGGCTCTCCTTCTCATTAGAGGGGCCACACGTTGAGCCTGGGGCCTTTGGCTTGCCAGGGGGAGCCCTGCTCCACAGCAAGGGCCCTTTGATGCACCCAGCCAAGGCAGTTGCAGTCCTCAAACCAGGTCTCTTGCTTCTGGTGGAAGATCCTGTTGAACTGGGAATGGCAGAGACTAAAGGGGGGGATTTCTGCGTGCAGAACAGGTGCCAAACTGAGTGAGGACGGGAGTGAGGGCCTGGCCTTGGGAGAAGCAGCACAGCAAGCGAGCATTTTGTAGCAGTTGTTGCCCAGATCCTAGGTGAGGATTCAGGGAGCAGGAGCAAGGAAGAAGCAAGGCATTGTTTGGGATTTGCCCCTCGGTTCCTTCAGCCATCGCGTTATCTGATCCTTGCCTTGCAGCACGGCCAGCAGTTGTACAGGCACATTTACTTGGGCTGCAAGGAAGAAGACAACACCCATAAGAACTTCGAGCTGCTCTACACGTCTCTTGCTCTGACAACCATTGAGCTGGCAAATGAAGAGGTGGTCACTGACCTCATCCGCCTGGCCATTGCCCTGCAGGTGGGTGGCGCGGGGGGAGAGAGCACCCAACCTTCAGCTGCAGGTGTCGTGCAGCACGCCTGTGTTTCCCTGAAGTGTCGGTCCAGCCTGTGCTCACAGCCGGAGCTCTCATCCCCACACCTTTCTCTGCCCCCTTCCCCAGGACACTGCTATTCTCAATGAGGACAACCTGCCTATGTTCAACCGCTGCAGCATCATGGCGCTGGTGGCCGCGTACCTCAACTTCCTGAGCCAGATGATTGCTGTGCCCGCCTTCTGTCAACACATCAGCAAGGTCCGTAGGGGCCGGATGTCCTCTGCTTTCCTGTGTTCTTGGGGGTTGTTCTGCACTCCAGTCAGTAGTCGATGACTTTAAAAACAGCCCTGCAGTTTGATGCAACAGTTGACGTGCCCAGTGCAGTGTGAGCAGTGAGCACATTCTGCAGTCTCACATCTCGAGTTTGCTCACAACAGCCTCTGTGCACCTTCTCCCTTGGCCTGCCAGCCGCAGGCCTCTTTCTCTGCAGCTTCCAGCTGTTCAGCTCTGGCTATTATAATTGTCCCTGGGTCCAGCTTTACAAAGCGGCTTGTGCCTTGGAGTGCAGCCTGCTGTGGTTATAGAATGCCTGTGAGTCCACTGAAAAAACACATGCCGAGATCCCTCCAGGAAATGAATGAAGCCTGCGTGCTCTTTATATCCTAGTCTCATTTCAAGGAGTTTCTCTTTCTGTCTTGCTCGGACACCTTTGCTTTCCCAGACTTCATAAAATATGTGAGTTTCAGTTTTATGTGATCTGGTGTTTCCAGTTTGCACGTTCGCTATCATTTTAATGGCCATTCTTCCCCACCAGGGATGACCACCCTATCGGTATCATGGCAGTAAAGTTTAAACAGGGTATATTCCATTTACATGCAACAAGGTCAGCTTTCTGGGAAATGTTTGGGATTGCTCTGCAAAGGGAGACTAATCATCTCTGCAAGTCTGATTTCATTCTGTTCTGTTAACAGGTAATTTTTTTCCCCTGCTTTTCAGGTCATTGAAACGAGAACTGTGGAAGCGCCATACTTTTTGCCAGAGACTGTATTCCAAGAGAGGTGCAGGTATCTGGTGCATTTGTTGTTGCTGCTTTAATAAAACTGATGAGCAGCAGGCGAGCAGCACGGCCACCTAAGAATTAACCCGGGTATAGAGACACGGGGGGGAGATACTGTACCCAAAAGCAACCGCCGAGTCTCCATGTTGCTTTGAGTGACCTTAAAAGCATTTCTACTCTCTTGCTATCATTGAATAAAACATTACTTAAAGGTAGAGCAGTCCCTGCCAGTCATTTCTCCCACCACCACTCCAGCTGTGAAAGAGAGCTTGCAGACCTGCTCTTGGGAATATGAGTAGTGCGAAAGGAGCGCATCTCTGTGGCCCCTTTCGGCTTGTGGGTGGGTGTGCACAAAGGTCTCAGTCAGCCCAGCGCTGCTGCTGGAAATCAGAAGGAGGGGGGCAGAGACAGGCCTAACTTTTTGGAGATTGCCAAAAGCCATCTTCTCAGTACACCTTTTGCTTTTTGGAAGCCGTTTGTCTGCTAGTGTTGCTTTTCACATTCTTTGCCTATCTTCTGAGCTGTTCCATTTTCCAAATTCATTCTTAAAAATGGATGTATTTTGTTGCATTTTAAATAAGTGTTCATGGTTCCACCCTAAGGATGGATCAGGGGTGTTCTACTACGAGCTGCCAGTTATAGATAACCAGATTTAAAAGGGTCACGGGGCGGGGGGGGGGGAGGCGCCAGCAAAAAATAGCTGGGGAAGACATTCTGTGGGACTGAGGAGGAGCAGCTGCCCTCTCCCTAATACGAGAGAGCCACATTTTTGTTACCCAGGCAGCCAGGAAGCTGCCCAGTTAGTAGGAGCTTGGAAACTGCATGATGAAGCCCCATGAGTGCCTGGAGGAGGAGCAAAGAGCATTCAGGGGACAGCAGAAAGGTACTGTCAGCATAAAGGGGCCCGCAGTGAGTGGCCCAGAGCAGCCGGAGATGGGAGTCAGGTTAACTGTAGGCAGACTGGGTGGAGAATGTTATGTATTTTGAAACGTCCGCATAGTCAGGCACGTGATTCTCCATGTGCACTTTTAACAGCCTCCCCAAAACCTTGGACAAGGATGACAAGAGCCTGTTTTTCCTGACTCACAAGATCGCTGAATCCTTGGGTGGCAGCGGATACAGTGTGGAGAGGCTGTCCGTTCCTTACGTGCCCCAGGTGACAGGTAAGCAGCTGCATCGTTCTGATTGCGGCACAGCAAGTGAATGTTTGTGGCTCAGCTGCCTCCTGCCAGAAGCATCCAGGAAGGGGGACACATGTGCAGGGGAGTTCCCATTGCTAGAGAAGCAGAGCGTTTTTATCATGGAAGATTCCCTTTCACTCACACACTCTGCCTCCCTTTCTCACATAAAATGAGCCCAGCTGGGTCCAGCATCCAGTTTCTCGTAGTGGCCCAGCAGATGTCTCTGGGAAGCCTGGAAGCAGGCATTGGCAGCAGTTGCTTTTCGGCCTGTGTACTTGCTAAGCCTGCAGTCAACAAAGAAGCGCTGCCAGAAACCTCTGCCCTTCGTCCCTCCTTTGTCCAAAGGCCCCTCTTCCGCAGGTGCTGACACTTGAGGGCACAAAACCTGATGCTAAAATTAAAACAGCTGGTAGCTGTAAGTGCCCACGCTGTCA
Source organism: Lerista edwardsae (assembly GCA_029204185.1). Taxonomy (NCBI): domain Eukaryota; kingdom Metazoa; phylum Chordata; class Lepidosauria; order Squamata; family Scincidae; genus Lerista; species Lerista edwardsae. The sequence goes on along the minus strand of JAJKFI010000036.1, from coordinate 1,375,415 downwards.
CTCGAGTGCCCTGCGTGGCAGTGGAAGAGCAGGTCAGACTCCGCACAAGTGGCAGAAACTCTCCACGCCCCCTCTTGCAGCAGCAGTGGGGAGAAGCAGGTCTCCTGTCAAGTGTCAGGCAGGTGGAAGCAGTGGCTGCTTGTCCTCTGGGACCAGCCTCATCCCAGCACCCCACCTTCCCAGCCACCTGGCGTACCTGCGGTCTTGTCACTTCAGTAGTACGTTCTTTGAAAACTATCAGAAGCAGAGGAGAGCAGACAAATGTATACGTTCTTGACTGATTTAATCAGAATGCACCATATAGGTTCCTTTGCAAGGGAACTATGCCTCTTCCCCCCATGCATCTCGGACGAGGGGCTTTCTACCCCCTGTTCCATAGAAGGGGATACATACTATTTGTTTTATGTTTGTTGGGTCTCTGTGCACATGCAGATGAAGATAGGCTGTCCCGGAGGAAGAGTATTGTTGACACGGTCTCTATCCAAGTGGATATTCTTCCTGGCAACGGCGCAGACGACAAGGTAAGGGGAACATTCTGTCAGACCAGGCAGTGGGTCTTGGAAGAAACTTCTTCTGTTTTGCTTCCCATGTTATGGAGAGGTGGGCAGCACAATTTGGCTCTGTGTGGGATGTAGAGAAGGCCTCGATCCTACCGGGTATAATGCAGGTGGAACAAGTGTACTGTGTGCGTGCGTCACTGTTGCGTGTGGTGCCACAAGGTGCCTCCAGTAAGGCAACACCGGTCCTGCGTGGCCCAGAGGGAGCACCACAAGCCAGGCAGGGTGGGAGGGCATTCTGGGGTGGGGCGAGGGGCAGAGTGGGGTGGGCTGGCAGCAAGCTTTGCTGCCGGAACCCTACCTCCGTGTCAGGCTGTGCAGCTTACACGGAGGACCTTGCCTCTGCCTCAGCTAAGTAGCTGATGCAGAGGTGAGTAGACTGCTTGACCGCACTGCACCTTTACTGGCGGGAAAAGGGACGAGCGTCCCCTTCTCCTGTGGAGCCTCCTGCTGCGGCCTGGCTACTGGGTGGTCAGGCAATTTAGGATTGGGCTGTTAGGGATTTGTTGATCGTGCCTAAGTTTTTTGATGGGTGTCATATATAAATGTCATTACTGTGACCCAGCACCTAATTCAAGAACACTGTATTTCAGAACTTCAGAACTTCAGTAGGCTAAAAAAAAGTTGTTTGGATGTCTAACATACACTTGGTGATAAGCAGTTTTATCAGCTGCTTGGTTTCCTAATCATAGAGTTCTTTGATCTAAGCTGCTGAACTTCCTTTTCTGTGTCATGGCCCTCCGACACCTATTCTGTAGCACCTCAGAATCTTGAACACCTCTAAACAAGCAGATCTCTTGCAGATGGTGTGCATCAAATAAGTGTGTCACAGCATTTTCAGATTTGGGAGGGCATGAGGTCTGGTTTGGCTTGACCTTTCTGTTTTGAGGCAGTGTTTAGTGGTGGATTGGATTTCAACAGCTGTTACGTCCCTCTTTTAAAACCTGACTGCAGGCATGAGGGCTAGAAACATGCTTTAAAAAAACAACAACAACACATGTTTCAAAAAAAATGAAATGTTTTGGTCATTATGTTTGGTACCTATTACTGAATTTCTGGGTAGCATCTCTCCAGCAGCCCACCTAGATGTGAATTCAATTGGAGCTTATTCATTTATTATCCTTATTCAGCTCTGCAATTTTATTGTATTATAATTAATTGTTGCTTCATTATGTTTTATTTGGCTGCATTATATTGTTAAACACCTTGTGTATCATGATAGATACAATTTCTTAGTCATAATCAAGTATTTGACTTGTTTTTCAAATCTTCCCTTCCTTGTTATACCTTCCTTCCAGTTGATCTTTTTTCCTTTTTATTTCCAGTATTTCTGGTACCATCAGATCTCTTTTCTGTGTCTCTGCTCTGTGCAAGACTGAATTCCAGCTGACTTTTAAAACAATCCTTCCTTCCTCCGTTCTCCACCCTCTCATATGCAAAGGACTGTATGGCAATTGGCTGCTGTGGCAATTTGGCAATCTCTAGGCTCCCTTGTTTCATTGTCTCTTGTCTAGAGCTGTCACTCATCTAGCGAGTTCTGGAACATCAGCCGATAAGCAGTTCTCCCTCTTTGCTGCCTCCCACCCGCTCACTGGAGTGCTGCTGTCCTCTGCACCAGTAGGGGGCAGGCTTTTTAAAGAGACCCAGCTGGAGGCTGGGCTAGGAAGCACCTCCTACTTTTTTCTGAAATTCCAATTGCCTTCCCCATGTGATGCAACATCTTAACCAGTCGACGTAGCTAATTGACATTTATTTATTTTTTGTTTTAACAATCTTCTGTTATGAAATTGAATTCATTGAATGCGGTTTCAGCTGCTCTCCCAATGCAACCACGTGAGGTGTGATCAGTTGCATCAGGATTAGTCCCAGTCACCATTTTGCTTCCATATCGTCACTACTTATGAGTACCTAATCCATCAAAGCCGCTCCTAATGAGAGTTGAGTGACAAACTCTTCCCAAGGTATCATCCAGAAAACAAAGATGTAATATTGATGAAGCCCATAAATCTATGGTGCAACCATGTTGCAAATACTGTGTGCAGTTCTGGTCACCACACCTCAGGAAGATTACTGTAGAGCTAGAAAAGATGCAAAAGAAAACCCGAATGACCAGAGGACTGGGACACCTTCCTTAGAGGGAAGGCTACCGTGTTTGGGGCTTTTTAGCTTGGAAAAGGACAATAAAGGGAGAACAGGATGGAAACAAAGGTGATGCAAGGTGCGGCGAGAAAGACCCCCCCCCCTTCAACACAAGAGCCAGGGATCATTCAGTGACAGTAATTGATAGAAGATTTAGGATGAACGAAAGGAGGTTCACACCCGTGCATAATTGGTCTGTGGAGCTCCTGACCCTAAGGTGTAATGGTGGCAGCTAGCCTGGATGGCTTTAAAGGGAGATGGGTCAAATTTATGGGCAAGGACAGTTTCATCAGTGGCTCCTAGTCATGACGGCTATGCACCACCTCCAGGCTCAGCAGCAGAGTACCTCTGAACCCCAGTTTTAGGGGAGCAGTGCAAGGACAGGGGTGTGCTTGTGGACCACTGTGGGAAGCTGGATGAGATGAGCCTTCGGCCTGATTCCGCATGATCCTGCTCTTATGGTAACAAGCCAATCCACAAGAGCTAAATGTCACACAGTGAGAAGCTGCAAGTCAGTCATGTGTCTCCTCCTTCTCTCCTCTTTACTTTGTAAATGCAGTACCTGTAGATGGAGATGTGTGAAACAGAAATAGGAATAATCCGTTGTCGGTTGCCTTATCCTTTGGAATCAGCTGTTTGTTTGATTTAAACAGATATGAAACCTTGTTTTATCTCCAGGTCAGAAGCACAGAGGAAATAACCTTTGAAGCACTGAAGAAGGCTATAGGTGAGATTCACCATAGTTTGCTGTTAAATTTGTCTCCCCCTGTATTCCACTGCAACTGGCATTAACTCTTATTAGATAACAGCGCTGAAATCGTAGCCCATCTGTGGAAAAGTGTTAACCCAGCATTTTGTCAGAAAGATTCTCCTGATTGCAACAATCCTGTGCAATAAAATTCCCATACCCTGGGACCTGAGTGGTATTGGACTATTGGATTTGCCAGAGTATCTGGAGGTGCCACCCCATCTTTGGGGATCCCTAGCTCTCATGTTCCGCTCACTGTTACTGTCCAGATCTAGCAACAGGGTTGTTACTCCCATTGTTGCCAAGCTGTTTGGGTTGTCCCCAGACAGCTTCTGTAGCCTGACTTGGTGTCGCCGTTGCCAAGCCAGGTGCAACTGCACTGTGCTGGCACCAGCAAAGTCAGGAGAGCACCCCCAGACAACGGGTCCCCAACTATGGGGTTCTAATGTAATATAGTTTGCTTGAATGTGTTCTGTGTGATCGTGGAGCCATGTCTTTTATTGTGTCAAGCAATCTGGAGGTGAGAAAACACGACCCTCGATTTGGTATCATGCTCAGAATGACACAGTTTCCTCCTTGCAAGACTAATATTGTCAAATCTGTGTTTCATCCACTCAAACGGTATTTAGCCGGGACAGGATTACTGTGTTACTGGTCTGTTTTACGGGATCTCAGATGGGATTTTTTATTTCTCTCCCCCCCCCAATCCCCTCTTTTTTACTTTGCCAAAGACAACACTGGTCTGGAAGAGCAGGAGAAGGAGAGGAGGCGCCTGGTGATCGAGAAGTTCCAGAAAGCCCCCTTTGAGGAGATTGCAGCCCAGTGCGAGACCAAGGTGGGTCCGAGGGCCTGTCAAGGGTCTGCAGGGGAGCAGTGGCGGGGGGAGGGCCGGGGCAGGGGAGAGGCCAAGGGAGAGGCTCACTTTGGAGCACGGCACACTTTCTGGGAGTGGGGAGTTTCAGGTACTGGACCAGAGCTGGACCATTGTGGCCGAGTCTTTGCCTGGCCTCTCGGCCATCCTCCGTGGCGGCTGTCTCTTTCTGTGGCTCTTTTTGACGCAGGGAGAGGCAGCTCTGGCCAAAGCTCACCTGGAGCCCTTCTGCCTTGTTGTGCTACCAGAGCACAGCCAAGGCAGGCCAGTGGTCATGGTGCGCCGTGTGTGGTGGTGGTGGGGGGAGCCCAGTGGACCCCTCAACTGGCTCTCAGCGCCTCCTGCTTCCTCAGCCGAGGGCGACGTGCAGCTTCCACATGGCAGGGTGGGATGCAGCAGCCATCCAGCGCACAGATCCAGCCAGAGTGAAACCCACCATCAGCAGCAACGGACCAGGGCAGGATGTGCGCTCCCCACCCACCCCAGGACTGGATGGGGAGATGCGGGGGCTGGATGCATTTCGAATGCAGGGGAGTGGCAACGAGATGCACATATCTAGTTGTCTCGTGTGCTCCCTGAGGCATCTGCTGGGCCGCTGTGAGATGCAGGAAGCTGGAGTGGGTGGGCCTTTGGCCTGATCCAGTGGGGCTGCTCTTAAGACTCAATGCGTGAGGACCGCGTTACTGTCTCATAAGTGGTCCCCGTTTAATATTGAAAACACTGGCATGTGGTTTTTCCTGAACGCTGAGTTTGAAAGAGACAGTGTCAGCCTCCCCTAGAAAAGACCAGGGAAGAACTTTCTGTCACCTGAGCTCCTTGAGACACACACACACACACACACACACCCCGTGACGTGAGAGGCTCTCGCTTGTGTGGCTGTCAGGACAGGGAAGGCAGTCAGGGCCTCCGAGGAGTTTTGTACCCCTTTGGGCCTGGAGTCCCACTCAGCCCAGTCCATCTTTCACGCTTCACAAGGCCAGTTGAGGTCCCAGGTACCCCCTGCAGCCTGCTTGGAGACGCTGGGCAGCGGCATCCCTGGCCTGGTGTCTGTCCTTGGAATGTGTTCAGGAACTCAGAGACACTCTTCTCCCTGCAGGCGCACCTCCTCCACGACCGGCTCGCTCACATCCTGGAACTCACCATTCGGTAAGGGACAATGTGCACAGGCTGGGGAGGGGAGGGGAGGGCGAGCCCCTCAGTGCAGTCAAGTACAGCAGCCGTCCTCACTGCTGTGGCCGCCGGAAAGCCGGTTCTCTCTCCAGAGCTGCTGGACTTGGCGAGAGGGTCGAGCTTTAGGAGGCGACCACCACCCCCCATCACAGAGGTGGTCACTCCTCTGATTTTCTCCCTGTCAATCAGCCTGTTACTTGCCGGTGCTACAGCAGCTTCCATTCTGCCCAGGCAGCTGATTGAGCCTAAAGGCCAGGCTGAACTCGTGACTTGCCAGAGGAAGATCCAGTGTGGTGTCGTGGTCAGAGTGCTGGGCCCCAACTGGGAACCCTGGGACTCGGCCATGGAGCTCCCTGGGGGACCTTGGGCCTGACTTGCCTCATAGGGGTGATGTGACAGTAAATCTGTGCGGGGCAGAGACTGTGTAGGAGGAATACTGAGGTAGAATACGACAACAAGGGCTGGTTTAGACAATAGTTTTCATTCCAAATTGGCCTCATGCATTGGATCTGCCCCCAGTGAACGTCCCAGCCCTTCCTCTCCGGTCTGGGTGAGTTTGTTGCTTCCAAACCGCTCCTCTTGGTGTGCAGGGAGTGCTGCCCAGGCTGGACAAGCTGCCTCCTACCCGAGGCTGAGCAAACGCCCCGCACGCCAGGGGAGGGACCCAGAGGTTTGTGTGTTGGGGCTGATTCGGAATAAGAAGTCTCGCCCACACCAGCCCCTTCGGAGGAAGGCAGTCCCCGGGCCCTGCCGCCTCATTCCCTGCAGCTCTTGGCCCTGTCCATCTCTGCCATTCGTCTTCTGCCAGCACCTTCAGGAAGCAGCTGCTGTTTTTCTGCTTCTCCAGACTTTTGAACGGGGGTTTGGCCAGGCTGGTCTCTATTGGTGCAAAAAGGATCTCTCCACCACAACTACATTGTGACTTCCGAATATTGAATTATAGATGCCTTGGACATCAACTAGATGAAAAGAGGGTCTCGAGAACCTTCCAGTGAATAAATGCACCTGTGGCAAGCAGGTGCCTCGCAGGATCCGGTTTTGATCGGTTTCATTATGAATGCAAGTCCAGAGTTGGCTGTGGCAGAAGAGAAAGGCAGAGAT
>JAJKFI010000036.1:1346860-1368819 GCA_029204185.1 Lerista edwardsae | reverse complement strand
CAGAGATGTCTGTCAAAGTGATTCTGGTGGGTTCTGATCACAGTGCAAGGAAGAAGCGTGCCACAAGACCTTAACCCACCTCCCCTCCTCTCTTACAGCCCCCCGCCCAGCCCCTCTGGGACGCTGACCATCACTGCTGGACACCCCCACTACCAATCCGTTCCCGTCTATGAGATGAAGTTTCCAGACCTTTGTGTGTATTAAGCGTCTTCTGACTTCTGCTGGGCATGACTGACCGTGAGAGCACATCGTGGTGAAGCCCAGAGTGGGCATCTGAGCTCAGTGTTCCGCCTTCCCTCGCTCATATTTTAATAGAGTTTTCAGAAATCGCCCTGAACAGCAGCCCAAGTGGGCTGAGGGGGTGCCTGAATTTGTAGAGACTTTTTTGCCCTGTTCGTTTTGCTCTTGAAGACAGATCTCATTTGTCAAATTTTATTACTGATTTTTCTCACTTCCTTGTAAAGAGAAATCCCAAGTGCAGCACTGCTTGTGTGGCCAAATTGCTTGATGTTTCCAGGAGGGAGATGGTTTAGACTGGATCCCGCGGGCTCTGTGGCTCCCTGCGGGCTGGATGTTGTAGCTGGCAGGCTCTGTGCTGGCTTTTTGCAGCTCAGGACCTGGAGCCTTTAAGCAATGCTGGGTAGCAACGTGGCCACTGCTGATTCCATGACACAAAACCAGTCACAGTCAAGAAAGCTCCTTTGGCCACAGGAGTAACCTGCCCTGGGTGCTTCCTGGAAACTCTGTACATGGGCTCTTTCCCGCGTCATGCGTTCTGCTTTCACAACAAAATGCCTCTGTTGAGCACCAAACGCAATATTTTTGGATGTCTTAAGGTGCCTCATTTGCACTCTGTGCTTTCAGAAAGAAAAAACAGGTGTATTTTTGCAGTTACGCTTTTAGGATACCTAAATGAGAGAGATGCATATATTTCATATAGAAGGCCAGATTAAAGGCATTTTAAAACGATAGTTTCTTACTAATTTTCTGTGGAATTGTAAAAGGGACACTGATTATTCTATGAAATATATCTCCTTGTAGAACAGTGGTATAGGTTTTGGTCATATTTTGCCAACTGAAAGTGGCTGGAGCTCTCTGGAAAAGTTGGAGTTTGCACTGTGTGTTCCCTCCCCCTCCTGCTTCGCTCCAAGTGGCTGCATTTTAAAAATGCATTAGCTTGTGCCTGCTTTGTCTCCACTGATAAATTTGATGAACCTTGGACATGCCAAGCCTCTGTATCTCAGTCAAAATGTTGTCTGCCTGCTGAGAGGGCATCTTTCTGGTTACTTGGTCCTCACACAGGAAGCAAAGCAGATGTCGCTTTTTTTGCATCAGCAAAACTGCAAAGCCACCTGTCAAACAGCACAGTAATATAAGGCAAGCTGTGGTGATTCTGAGGCTGTTGGTGTGGTGTGAAACTGCTGCTTCCTTTCTCGATGGCTGCTTCCATTTCAGAAAACACAAGTCCATCACTAACGAGTCCAGACTGTGAATTGATTGGGAGGTACAGAACAGTTGGCAATTTGCAAAATTATAGGGTGCTTTTTAGATGAAAATAGAGCAAGAGAGGACTAGCCTTTTGCACAAGATCTTTTCATTTTCTTGAGCCATGCAACGAGATGCTGCTGCTGCTCTCAGGACGTCCATATGAAGCTCAGGCTGGTAACCAAGCCCTTCTTTTCAGTTTGACAGCACAGTCACAGCTCTTAGCGGATGGTGAAATAGCCTTTCATACAGCAATCCCCTGTGATTGTAGCTGCTCCACAGTTCTCCCCTGCTCAGACCAGAGCCAGCACCCCTCGTAGCACCTGGCCCCCCCTGTGGGGCCCTTAGCTTCCTCTTTTGGGGTTAGAAGGTAAGACGTCTTGGTGTCTGATGTCATCCAAGTGGTGTTTGACTTAAAAGATCACACTGAATCCAAGCCTGATGCACATTCCAAGGAGATCATCCACGCTGCTGGTTTTTTTCCTCTAGAGTATGGCTGCTTTTGTACAAATGTTTAAAAATAATAATAAAAACAAAGAATGCTCTTTGATTTGCACTCATGCAGTCCGTGGGGGGTGCTGCTGTACACACCTGGCTGTTTCCTCATTCAGCTCTGCATGAAATAGATGCCTTGCATTTCATGTCCCGTTTGCGTTGAATTCCCACCAGCGTTGTTCGTCTTTTCTGTTGTGTCACAGTGGACTTGTAAATTTCCAAAGCCAAGGGGTTCCTTTTGTTGGCATTTAGTGGGGGTGGGGAAGTCCTCTTTTGGGGTTGGGTTAGAATGGCTGTCACTCTGGGTCCAAAATGTTCATTCCATTGTGAATTGCACAGTTGTGGAAAAGCTCACTCTATTGTGTGCACGGCCCTGACAAAGGCAACGGAAGCCGGACTGGTGGTCAAGGCGGCTGTGTGGCTCCCTGTGCCACAGTTCTTTTGAAGAAGTAACCTCTGGAGAGGCTGGCAGTACCAGGGCCCTGCACCGAGCCCCCTGCACTTGTGACACTTTTGACGCTGCCTGAACGTCAGTCACTTGGCGTCCTGCTGGCATTTGTCTGTGTTCCAGCTCGTACCTCGGCATTTCAGCTGATAATTCTAAAAGAATGTATAACTTTTCATGGCCACGTTGTTTAAAGGCATAAATGAAAACTGTTGTAAAGTCGGAGAATAACTACAGCTGCCTCTTTTTGTGATGCTTGGAGCCATCTTCTGCGCTTTCTGTAATGAGCCTTTCAACTAAGAGTCCTCTGCAAGCACATGTAAGCAATAAAGTGAACCAAGTGGTGAAAATGTTTCGTACAAACGGGGTGCTCCTTTTTTCCTCCCCTCAGTGTGTAGTTTGTTTCTAGATCACTTTGGGGCATAAAGATCTGTTCATTTGCAGGACTATAGTTGATAATCTGTTTAGGAGGCAATAAATGTTGGAACTGCAATAAGGCGGATGAGGGAAAAGTGTCCCTAAAAACCTGGGGGTCTTGGCATACGGTTCAACAGTCCCCAATAGCTTGTGAGCTCTGTTGTCCATGCCAGATAAGATAGGACTGTCCAAAGGCAGAGTGTGTCTCATCCAAGCGGTTCATAGAACCGACTTCAGCAGAGGAGCAGGAAGTAGGAGTGGCAGCAGTGTGCCAGGCCCTATGTTTGAGTCGGACACATGTGGCCAAAAGCTGTGTCCTGGAGCCCTGGTTGTTTCCAATGTATCTCCCATTGTAATTCTGAAAAGGAGATGGTGGCCATTTCCCAAGTTGACACCAGACACCATCAACTGTAAAACAACCTAGACTTTTTAATTCAGTGCCCGTTGTTCATAATGAAATACCTGGTTCCCAGTAGGTTCCCCCCCCATGTCTTCTCCATCTTTCACTTTTGCTAGAATGTGACCGCTCTCCTCTGAGCAGTTGTTGTAACGCCTCTGCCCCATGGCCTTTTGAAATTGTATCCAAGGACATGTTGTCGGGTGGCTGAACCTCACCTGAGCTCCTGGACACGTTCTCTGGTTGCGGCGAGGAGCCTTTCTGACACCTGCAGAGGCTGCGCACGGCCTTTACAAGCTTCAGAAAGCCCCCAAAGGTGTTTTAAAAGCACTTCCAGTTTTTGGCAAAAACTGGAAGTGCTTTTAAAACACCTCCAGGGCAGGGGGCCTTCAGAAGGGCTCTGGATGCTGCCACTACAAGGTTCCAGTCATGTTTGGAAGCCTCGTGGCTTGCATGTATTGCATCACTTCTGGGTCACTGGGCTTCACTGGTCCAGAACATCAGTGCCTGACCCTCTGGCGTTGAGCCCCCTGATCTGCGCATTGGCTAATTGTGCAGCTGGGTCTTCCTTTGGCTCTGTCATAATTTTATGGGAGTTTTTTTCCTCTGAAACGTATCTGCTGCTCTTGCGTGTTTGTGTTTTCTGGGTGGTGGTTTTGCATTTTTACTTGTCCCCTGGGCTGCTTTGACCTAGAAAGGCTGGGAAGGAAGAATGGCCTTTGAAAGGGAGAGTCTGGAGAGGCGACCTGGAGGTGAGCGAAGCCTGCTGGGAATTTCAGCCAGCTATTAAACATGGCCCTTTCACAGCCTGGACGGCCTCTGCGGCTCTCTTGTCAGTCTCCACTGCACTTGCTGCAACAGATGCATGAGCTGCGGGGTGGGGGGGATTGGGGAGGAAACAGTCGCTGGAAGCCAAGCGGGGTAGTGTCACCGCCCGCCTAGTGATACGTTGGCCCTCTGGCTGACGTGTTGGCTGTGAGTGTCAGAAGTAACAAAGTCTAGAGTAAATATTAGATTTACTCTAAATAAATCAGTCTAATAAATATTAGATTTATTAATCTAATAAATAATATATATATATATATATATAAATGGACGTGGGTATGTGGGTGTGTATGTATGCGGGTGTGTATGTATGTATGTATGTTATGCATAGGCTCGGGAACGCCTGGACCGATCCGCACGAAACTTGGCAGGAATACACCTTGCAGCCTGGAAAGAAACACTGCGGGGGTCAGACCCCCCTACAGCCCCCCCGGGGGGGAGGGACAGCGAGGGGATTGTATTGGAGTGAAAGTGTGCTGCCACCCTGTGGTCACAAAGGAGTCTGCAGGTCATGAGCTGGGATTGCACTCACTGAGCTGATACACAGGAAGAGACCTCAGAAACGAAAGTGAAACTGCTTTGCACTGCGAGTTGCCCAGGCTGGAAAGAGCATGATCCAGAGAGTTCCACCACCCAGTCGGATCTGAGAGGGACCTATTTCCAGATAAGAGGGCTAACTGGCCACCTCTTCCTGTTTCTCACGCGTCGGTGCTATCCTACCACAGGACCTGCAGACATTGTTCAGTGAGTGTGCCAATTTCATTACGCTCCTTTGCTTGATTCTGTCCCTGTATTCATTCCTTCTCCTAATAGAAGCTGGGGATACTTTGTCCCCCGGGCAACGCCGGGTAACAAAAGGCTAGTAGTAGTAGTAGTAGTAGTAGTAGTAGTAGTAGTAGTAATAATAATAATAATAGAGTGGACCTAAGAACATAAGAAGTGTCCTGCTGCATCCAGCCCAAAGCCCATTCAGTCCAGTTTCCTGTATCTCATAGTGGCCTACCAGGTGCCTCAGGGAATCCACAGGACAAGATAGTTGTGTCTTGTTGTCACTCCCCTGCATCTGGCATACTGAGGTAGCCTACTTCTAAAATCAGCTAAAGCCTACTTACACACACCCATCACTGCCTGAAACCCGTGATGGACCTTTCCTCCAGAAACCTGCCCAGTCCCCTTTTAACGGCACCTAGGCCAGATGCCATCACAACCTCCTGTGGCAAGGAGTTCCATAGCTTAATTAATGGCTGGGTAAAAAACCTTTTATCTGTTTTAACTCTCCCAACACCCAATTACAGTGGATGTCCCCCTGGTTCTGGTGTTTTGAGAGAGGGAAAATAACATCCCTCTATCGACTGTATCCCTTCCGTGCATAATTTTGTACGTCTCAATCATGTCCCCCCTCAGGCGCCTTTTTTCCAGGCTGAAGAGCTCCAAACGCTGCAGTCTTTCCTCATCAGGGAGGCGCCCTAGCCCCGTAAACGTTTTCGTCGCTCTCTGAGCGGGCCAATTCGTTGCGGTGAGAGGAAACTGCCGAGACTCCGTGTTAACGCCGGGGTGGGGAGGAAGAGCTGTCCACCGTGGGAGGCGTCCGCGTGTCCCCGCCCCCTTTCCACGTGCCGTTTGGGCTTCCGTTGAATTTGCGGAAGCAGCAGAGAGCTGGGTGGGCGGGGCTTCAGGACGTTCAGACGAAAATGGTTAGATTAACAGGAGAGGACATCCCTTAAGAATGCAGGTTGAAGCCAGGGGGCAGGCTTAGCAGCCATGTTGGCGTACTCAAAACATTCCAAGCATTTCGGATTGCTTTTCTGGTACTCTTTAGGACTGAATCGTTTACTCCTGAAATAAAAATTTAGGAAAATAACAACGTGTGATCGTGGAGAAACATCAGTGGTAACCATATTATGAGTTAATATGCAATTCCAAGGTTTAATTCCGCGTAATTATATTACTGAACATACCGGACGAAATGCTACTTGCTATCTATTTAAACTCGGATTGCACTGTTTTGACAGACTTATTTTTTGAAATCTACACAAGCAAAAATAAAACGGCCATGCCCCATAAAAAAAAAGTCTGTTAATGTTCAGAATTTCATAAGTATTACAGTAGGAAAATTACATTAAAATCTCTTCATAACACAAGTAGTTGTCAATATGAGAGTAATTCTTTTTTACTTCTAGACTATTAAGAGTATTTTTTTAACTTCTACACTCACCCCCCCCAAAAAAAAACAAATTCTGTTAATGTTCAGAATTTCAAAAATATTACAGTAGAAAATGGAAGGTGGGAAAAAATGTGTAAACGGGAAGGGGGAAAAAAGGAGGGGGAAAATATATATTTTTTTACCTTCTAGACCATTAACAGTGGGTGTCAGAAAATTGTGAATAAGACTGCTAGGAACAACAAGAAATTACACAGCTTCAAAAATAATGCACTATTTCAGTGAACTGTAGTTTTATTGAACCGATGTAATGAGAATACATGAATCTTTCCGTGGAAGTTAAGTCCCATTTTTCGTACAGCGATTCACACACCCGTATGCAGAACACGCAGGCATGATTAAAGACGTTGAGATTAACTTTTACACGCGTGCAGGGAGATTTTTATTCGGGAATTCGCGGCAATCCTCCTCCTTGGCGGGAAAGATCTGAGTCAGCCATATTTGTATACCCATGGCTTCAAGAAAATAATATAATGTCCTCTCCTGTTAATCTAATCTTTTTGAGGTTAACCTTCTTGCTCTAGCGTTCGAGTCGCTACGATATTCTCCGACGCATGCGCCCTTCCCCAGGGTTTATATACCGCTTTTCTACACAAAGCAGTTCACAGGCGAATAATAATGATTATTATTTTTTATCAATTAATAAATTATTCACTAATATAAATTGTGTAGACTGTGAAGTTAACAACCAGAAGTGCCAGCAATAACACCTGCTGAGCTACGACGGATGCTATCATCGGAACTGCTTCGATTCTTCGCCGATACCTGCGAGATTCTTAGGTCTCTGGTTGAGACCTGACCTTCGCAGGCAACCCCAGCTAGTGATGTTTGGGACTTAGTTTTTGTGTTCTAACACCGCATGACATTAGCTGTGTATCTTTTTAAAAAAGAATAACATCTATCTATCTGTGATGGATTAATAAACTAATAATAATGGCTTTGTTTTATGCATTTATTTAATTTTTCCCACGACGGGGCCTGGGGCCGTTTCTTTTCCAAACGTCAACCACCCTTATCCCGAGAGCGCGTGAAATGAGTCATTCCTGGAAAGGCTGGCAAAAGCCCCTCGAGGAAGACCTGGCAGGCAGGGCGGGTGGGCGGGGAGGTCCTCCCTGCGAAGGCCTCTCTAATCGAGCGCCGAGGGCTGCGATGGGAGGTGCTGCCAGGCATCGCAGCAGAGCGACCGATCCGAGCGGGACGCCATTTTCCGGCAGGGAGCGCGGAGGCGGCGGGTGAGGCTCTTCGCCCTGCGGGGCCGAGAAAGGCGCGGTCCTCCCCCCCATCCCACTCCCGGGGGCCGGGGCGCGCGACCCCCGAGGCGGCTCTTCGTCCGGCCGCGCAGGCGTTGCCCGCAGCCCCTCCCTCCCGGGGCCTCGAAGGGCCCTCTGCGGCGCCCTCGGCGCGCCCTATCCCGGATCGGTCCCGGCGCCCCCGCGGCCACAGCAGGACGTCGGAGCCGGGCCAGAGCCGAGCGGAGGCTCCTCGGACGGGCCCTGCGGCCGCCCGGCGCTGCTCTGCTGCCGACTCTCCCTGTCTGCGGCCGCCGAGTCGCCTGCGCTGCGCTGCGCTGCGCTGCCCGGACGGTCCCCGAGAGCTCCTGGCGCTGCCAAGACGAGCAGCCAAAGCCCCGACTCGGGACGCGAAGGCGCCGTTGCGGGGCTGCGGGGAGGGAGGCCGAGTCTGCCGCGCCCTCGCCGCTGCCCTGGGCGGCCGCCGCCCCCCACACGCGCAGCCTCCGCGCCGGGGTGGCGAAGGTCCTCCCGGCCGTCGGAAGAGCGCCCGGGGCTTCCTGCTGCGCTCCTCTGACTAAGCCGGACGTTCTCGACTGCCCCCGTCCCTTGTTCCTGTAGAGCCGGCGAGGCTCTGTGCGGAGACGCCGCCTGCAGGGGCCGAGGGGCCGGGGCAGACCAGCCAGTGCGTGGGGCTGGCGTGGGAGGCACCTGCGTAAATCCCGCCCGCTCCCATTCCAGTGGCCCTAACCCGTGAGCGGATCCTTGGGTCAGATTGCTGGAGAACTGCTTCCAGCCTCCGCGTCGGCTGCAGCGGGGAAGGCCACACTGAGCGACACGCCGGGGGGGGGGCTGCTTAATCTAGTAGCCTTGTGTTTGCTCTGCTCTAAGGCCAAGCAGGGCTGTGTTTACGCAGAAGTAGTGGGTTGGGTGCCTGTACATGTATTTGCAAGGGCAAACTTGCATGATGTGTGTGGTGGTGGGGGTAGTAGTGGTGCTGAGGCATCATCTCTGTCCCAGTACCCTTGGAGATACTGCCAAGCCCAATACGATGCCAGGGAAGAGCCCAGCTCTGTGTCTGGACTGGTGGCTGAGCAGAGCAACGACCGTCCCTTCCGCATGGGGCAGAGAACAAACAGGAGCTCTGTCGCTGGCTGCTAAAGACTCCTCCACCCTGAGCTGCAGAAAGAGCATCATGAGCAGCAGCCCCCCTGGCTTGGCCTGGCCCTGACTGCGCTCTCTGGCCCGTCTCTCGTAGGCATCCTGTGTGGTGGCAGCGGCTGGATCCTCCAACTGCAGGAAGCATGTTTCATGGAATCCCAGCAGCTGCAGGGATGGGAGGTGAGGCCAGGCCTTGCGGGTGTGGGGAAGGTTTTTCTGCTTATCTGGGGTGGTGGGATCAGCTTTGGGGGATTAGTCCAGTCCTGGGGCAGGACTTCAGATTTGTAGGTCTGACAACAGTGTTTCTTGAATGGGTTGAACTCTATTTTATTGTAAATTGTTTTCAGAGTCTTGTTAGCCTCCTTGGGAGTACCTAGTGAAAGATGGGAGAGAAGGGAAACATTAAATATACATAGTCCGTATGGACCTCCATACATTCATAAACAAATAAATGCAGCATAGCTGTTAGAATGCATTAATAATAATAATAATAATAATAGGATTTATATACCACCTTTCTTAGGTCACCAGATTTCTCTAGTGACTAGAACTCAAGGCGGTTTACATAGGCAGACTTTATTCAGAAACCCGAAGGTTTTTACAATTTTTACAGAAATGTTCTATCTTTCAAGAACTACACACATACAGATGGATCTTTCTGTAGTCCTTCTTTCTGGCCACCCGTTTGTCTTCTTGCTGGCTGGTAAGCGGCTTCCCTGCTGCCACCAGAGAAGCGGCTGAACTTCGGCACAACTCCCCCTCACACAAGGCAGCCGAGGCTCAGCTGTTAATCAGTTGCAATTAACGAGGTCTGCCGCTCACAGAGACTTCCGGCTGTCCCGAACTGGCAACCTTCAGATCTTCAGCTCTTATCTTCAGGCAAACGGAGGCATTAACCCTCTCGACTAAATCTTCTGCCCTTCTTCTCGACTAAATCATTACAAGCCAAACTTCAGGCGCAACAGGTTAAAGCCACCTAGTTGATATGCAGGCTGACTTGGGCAAATTCTTTGCCTTGTGTCATGAGTTGGACCCCAGGGAGGTCGTCCTAGGGAGGGGACTGTAGGTATGCCCTGTGCCAAGGGCAAAGTTTTCTCTCTCTCTCTCACACGCACACACACACACACACACACACACACACAGAGAGAGAGAGAGAGATGCACACACACACCGATTTTACCTACCTTTCTAGTTTTGGGCGTGTGAAAGCTGCTGTATTGGGGGCTTTCTCAACCCTGCTGGTTTCTTGGGGTGGGGGCGGGGGGTAACCAGGCTGGCTTTCTTGCATTCACAGCAGATGTTTTGGGCTGCCTTGGCCTGCAATCTCTCACATGCTTCTCTTCCATTATTTTCAGCCCCAGCGAATAAGCCGGAGCTGTACGAGGAAAGTAGCGTTCTCTTTCTTTGTGGTCTGATAGCCTGTAGTTCCTTCCAAGTGAAGCTCAGAGGCTGAAGGGTGGGGAGGCAGGTTGCACCCTCTGGAGAACAAGGGGTGACTGCAGCTTTGTTGGGTGGGGAGAGGGCCGGGCTGCCTGTCGCTGCCCCTTGGGAGGGCGTTGGGAGGCCTCCCTGAGCCTCCGACCTGCTTTCTGTGCAGTGGGTGCCACCTCGCTTTCTCTTTCCTTGCAGGAAGTGAAGTTGTACAAGAATGCCCGGGAGCGAGAGAAGTAAGTCCTTTTCCCCAGAAGCACTCAGCACCGAGCTCCCTCTGTGTGGCTGTGAACTGGGAGCTGAGCTGCGCAGGGCAGGGAAGGCGTTGACAAGACAGCAGAAAGAAATGGGGGGGGAGGGACTTTGGGGGCAGTCCTCCCTGAGAATGGTGCTGGGAAGCGCTCAGGCTCTGGTGAGCCCTTGGTGGAAGTCAGGAGTTGGGGGCTGTCCAAGTGCTCCGTTGCATTCTAAATCCAGAGAATTTGGTGGCTTTGCCCTTTTCAGAGCAGGGGGGGAAACGAAGTGTGAGCAGTCGGTTGGGGGTGGGGAGCAGCAGTGGCCACGGGGGACAGCTGAGAAACTCTGCAGCACACCCAAGTCGTGCTCCTTCAGCACTGTCTGCCGTTCCTCAGACACACACACGCCACTGGCGCCTGCTGTTTTCTCCTGTGCCTTCGTGAGACGTGAAGGACTGGTGTCCTCTTAAGAAGGACTGGTGTGATTCCTGAGTTGCCCAACTGACCTCGCCCCGGAGTCGGTGTCTGCAGGGCCTAGGGAGTGGCAGGCCCTGCAGGAGAACCTCTAGCCCCTCCTGGAAATTTGTGGCTTGTCAGGGTGTGAGTGAGGCTGCCTGATGGGGATGCTCAACTTGGTTTCAGGTACGACAACATGGCCGAGCTGTTTGCCGTGGTGAAGACGATGCAAGCGCTGGAGAAAGCCTACATCAAGGACTGTGTCACCCCCAACGAGTGAGTAGTGGGGCGCCTGGGGAGTGTGGAGTAGCCCTGCCTTCAGGTGTTGCTCCCGTGGGGTGGCTGGGAGGAGGGCTGGAGGAGAGCCAAGACGCAGCGGGCCTGGTTGGGGCGGGACTCGACACTGTGTTGCGCTTGCCCCGCCCACCGAGTGCTCAGCGAATGCTCTGGAAGGGGAGGGGCTTGTGGTGCTCCCAGGAGGCTCCTAGTCCTGCCTGCTGAATAACAGGTCCGCCATGGGCTGGGGAGGCCATACTGTCACGCAGACGTCTGGTCCTGAGTGGATGCTCTTGGAGCTGGGCCCACAGACAAGCCTGGGGTTTGTTTGCCAGTCTGCTGGCTGGGGCCGCCTTCAGCCTGGTGTTGGGCCTGCCCAGTGAGGCACCTTCCCACGAGCAGCTCCAGGAGGCCATGGCAAGCATGTGCTGCAGGGCACACTCTGAGCTTGGGCGGAGAGATGCTGATCTGGTCATGCAGGGGATTCGGGTTGCTCT
The DNA here is from genome assembly GCA_029204185.1 of Lerista edwardsae. Classification (NCBI taxonomy): domain Eukaryota; kingdom Metazoa; phylum Chordata; class Lepidosauria; order Squamata; family Scincidae; genus Lerista; species Lerista edwardsae. The sequence goes on along the minus strand of JAJKFI010000036.1, from coordinate 1,357,248 downwards.
GTCGTGGTTGGAGCACAGTCTGGTTGGGGTTAGACTTCTTGAGGCTCCTGGCCCCCACAGATATTGGGGGGGGGAGAGGCTATTAGAAGGGTCCATGGCGGGGGGGGGGCTTGTGGATTCAACTGATTCCCTGCTAGGGAGTTTCTCTGCCAGCAGGGCTGCAAATCCTGCTGAAGAAGCCCTGGTCAGCCAGGGGGGTTGGGGAACGCTCTCGGTTAGATGACCGTCACCCTCGGAAGCCTGCTCAGACACTTCAGCTGGCGCCAAATACAGCCGGGTGCGTTTTGAAGGGGGCCAAGCATGACGATCGCGTTACTCCTCTGTTGTTTTGGCTGGATTAGCTGCCAGCTTGTTTGTGGGCATAAGGCAGAGGGAGAGCCTCGAAGGGCTTAGGGCCAGGGCCTCTGCTTCCTCCTCCTTCCCAAGTAGAGCTAACACCCAAGAAGACCTTCCTAAGAGGCGGTGCTCTGCATTCTGCTGCTGTCAGGACTCTGGCTGGACTCTTGAGAGGGCCTTCTCAGTGGTGGCTCCTCCGGGTGGAACTCCCTTTCCCCAGAAGTGGGCTTGATGCCCTCCTGGTTTCTGTTCGTTGCTTCTGGTTTTGTGGCTGTATTTGTTTATTGTTTTATAAGCTGCTCTGAGTCCTGGTTGAGAAGAGGGAATATCAGTGTTTAAGAACAGTGGTTCTTAACTTTTGGTGTGGGGCACAGACCCCTTTAGAACCTGGTGAAAGCAATTGACTCCCTCCCCAGAACAATGGGCATAAAGGCAGACACACAACATGGTTTGCACCTGGTTCATGGAGCCCCTGAAATGCCAGGTGAAAACTTCTGGTAAATGAATGTCTGGAGGCAGAAGACCAGAGTGCTGTGTGGTGGTAGTGGTGGTGGTGAGGCCAAAGGGCGGTCTCTTGGGGGGGGGGGCTTCTCTATGGTGCCTGGCTGGCCGTGGTGAGAAGGAGACCAGTTGGGCAGTTGGTGGATCCTTAGCCTTGAAGGCCAAGTTACTCAGCCAAGCCCACCTTTTGGCGACCACCAGCCTCCCCCATCCTGGCTGCCTGGCACAGCTGCCGCATTGGACGGAGACAGGGCAGCCCGTGGGCATCGCAGAGAAGGGTGTGGGGAGGGGGCTGGGTCCTCTGGGCCTGAGCTCACCTGGTGCCCTGCCTTCCCCAGGTACACGGCCGCCTGCTCCCGCCTCCTGGTCCAGTACAAGGCTGCCTTCAAGCAAGTGCAGGGGCTGGAGATCAACTCCATCGACGACTTCTGCCGCAAGTTTCGGGTGAGCAGCGGCGGCTGATGTCCGTGTGGGGAGGGGACGGGGAGTCCGCTTGAGGGGGGCTGTGTCTTGGGTGATGCCTGTCCTGCTTGCTCCCCGCAAGGGCACCCTGCCTGCTGCCTGATCCGACCCCCTTCCTGGTTCCCCCTGGGCTCCAGGCTCCTGGGAGATCCCTGGGATGCCTGGAGGGCCCAACGTGCTGCCCCCTCAGTTCAGTCCCTCACTGGACCCAGAACGTCCACCTTCTGCCCGTCCCTTCCAGTCTCTGGCCCAGGAAGGGAGTCCAGGGCCCACCCTGAGGGGAGAGAATTCTGGGCTCTTTAGCGTGACCTTCCTGTCCAGGCGCTGGATTTAGACCAAGCGGTGTGTTACTCCAGGCTCAAGAAGCCGCACATTCCTGAGAGCTCAATACTTCATTACTAAGACATAAAGAGACCAAACGGAGTCTTTTTACAGCTCCCAAAATAAAATGCAGAGGAAGCGTTCGAGGGCTTGCCCACCACCCCAAGAAACAGGCAGAGCTGTCCAGCTGCCACTCGCACACCAGCTGACTTGGCGGATCCTCCAGGCTTCAACAGCGTCTAGTCCGAGGAAAGGAGAAGGTCCAGGAATTTGGGCCAAGCCTTTGGCTGCAGCCGGCGGCCGACCTCCTTGAATCTACACTCCTGCCTGCGCCAAAAAGTGCTGGGTCACGAGGCTGGGCTGGCTTCACGCCCGCCATCGCAGGACTGCCTGGCCCTGTGCCCCTGGCCTCAGGACCTGTCCGGAAAAATGAACCTGCGCCACGCTCAGCCCCTCCCTCTGATAAGGGAGCTGGATGTTGTAACTCTCCCGGCCCTGCCTCAGTGCTGCATCCTCCTGGTGCCGAAAGGAAAGATGCCCTGGCAAACAGCCCCATCAACGTCGCACCCCGCCCCTTCCGCCACAAGAGCCGGCCCCCTCCTCTGAGGAACATCCTCCAGGGGTGGGGGGTGGGAAGCAGATCACCGGGGCTGAGAGTAGCTTTGTGTTCCTGGGGCCATCCACGCCGTTCGGCTTCTCCTGATAGTCCCTGCTGGGTTCCTGGCCGAGGGGCCTCTGGTCTGCCAAGCCAGCGGTGGCTGAGGCAGTGGGAAGGTGCACTGGGAAGGTGGGGGGGGGATGTCCGCACACAGTTCCGGTCCCCTTCTTTGAGTGCCGTGGTGCTCTCTCCCCCCCGCAGCTCGACTGCCCACTGGCCATGGAGAGGATCAAGGAAGACCGGCCAATCACCATCAAGGACGACAAGGGCAACCTGAACCGCTGCATCGCGGACATCGTCTCGGTAGGCGGGAGGGGAATGGTCTGCGCGCTCTGCCCCCCCCCAGGTGGTGGTCCCCGCCTGAGCTCTCCTCTTCCTCCTTTCAGCTCTTCATCACCGTGATGGACAAGCTGCGCTTGGAGATCCGCGCCATGGATGAGGTGAGCGGTGGAGGCCCAGGCCAGGCCCCCAGCAGGCAGCGCTGCTTGGGCCGGCGTGAGAGTCCTGGCCGTGGGAGGCGGGGGCTGAGCGGCACGGCAGAGCAATGTGCTGATGCAGGTGGTTGGGCGGGAGACCCCCAAAATGTCACCCATCTCGTGTCAACACTGGACCCTTGCAGACGAGGGGAGAGTTTGCCTATTGCTGCAGCACAAAGCACTTAAACAAGGACTTTAAAAAGAACAATGATCTTCCTGGACTTCCCAGCACGCTCGCCGTAGCTGAAGAGGCTGTTTTTGAACTGCGCAGGATCCTGCTGCCCCTGGCATGCCCAGCGTGGCCCCAGAGGGCTTTTGGGGATGTGGACCCATTCCGTGTGTGTGGACACCCCTGGGGCTTTGCAAGCAACCTGCTTGACTGATGGCCTCCTCCCTCCACTCCCGTCCCAAACCTTGACCTCTTGCGGAGGCTGGGGAAGACTGGCACACTGAGCCATGTAGGAGTGCATAAGCAGTTGTGCCATACCAGGAGAGGCGAGGTTTTTCCCCACAGCTCATTCTGTAGAGGGACACGCAGCCTCTCAGAAGTAGGCCACGGGCTCAGTTTTCAGGTCTGCATTTTAAACCAGGTTATTTTTTTAGGAGGAACTTACTGTAGCTGAAATAAATAGCTACATGAACCCTAGATGTATTTTTTTTTAAAAATCAGAACCATCCCTTTTCTCCACCCTGTTCACAGTAGTTTTACCCCACGCGTCTTGCAAGCAGTTACTGCAGCTGTGCGTGTTGACCCTTTTGAGGGGGGCGCCTGGCTGGGAGGGGCCTTCAGCTGTCTGGTCTCCTCCTCAGATCCAGCCTGACCTCCGCGAGTTGATGGAGACCATGAACCGCATGAGCCACCTGCCCCCAGACTTTGAGGGGCGGCAGAAGGTGAACCAGTGGTGAGTGAGGGGAGCCCTTCCCGGGGCCCCTTCCCACAGCCTGCCCCTCTTGAGCGCTCGGCCACGGCCTCTTGGAGCAGAGGCTTTGCGGATGGCTTTGCTGGGCAGGAGGTGCTGCCACTGGGGCTGGTGCCCCCGAGGAAGCCGGGGAGGGGAGCGGCCTCAAGAGGGGCTTACCCACTCCCGGGTTCTCGCCCTGCCCAGGCTCCAGACGCTGAGTGGGATGTCGGCCTCGGATGAGCTGGACGACTCGCAGGTGCGGCAGATGCTCTTTGACCTGGAGTCGGCCTACAACGCCTTCAACCGCTTCCTGCACTCCTGAAGACGCGGCTGGAGCAGCACCTGAGCTGCCGCCTCCACCTCCCCACCCGCAGCGCACGACGCCCGAGGCTTCAGCGGTGCTGGACTCCTGCTGCTGGCTGCCCCCTGGACTGCCCACCCTGGCCACCCTCGGTGTGGGGGAGGGAGGGAGGGAGGCTCTTGCATGGTGCAGGGAGTGGGGGGGGGCTGCTCCTCCAGCCCCTTCCTTGCAGCGTTGCCGTGTTTATCCGTGTGCTGCTTGCAGGCTGCTGGAGCCCCGAGGGAGCAGGCGCCCGACCGTTGCCACCTGAGGCTTGTATTTATTGGGGTCTTGCTCTGGCCTCAGGCAGCCCCCACCCTTGAAAGCAAATAAATCCTCTTTCTAGAATGCTCGTGGTGGCCTACAGTGGATTTCATGCCTGGCGCACAAGGGGCAGAAGGCAAGTCGCCCAGGAGGGCTTGGAAGGGTAGCGGGTAGCGAACCCTGGAACTTTTAGCCAGAAGGTCAAGCCTCGGGCACAGAAGCCCCAAGCTCAGTTCTACTTACCCCCTGCAAGACCACCTTTGTGTCCATCTTTTATTTGGTTTTGGGTTACAGACCAGCAGCAATTGGAAGCACTGATGCAAGACAATATGCTTGTGACAGCAAGACGGTAGTCAATAAATAGTGGAGAGTGTCAGGATACCCCCTCAGGGTGCACACAGCAGGACAGCGCCAAGCCCAGGGCAGCGAGACGGAAGGGTGTGCTTTTTCTCTCCCCCGCCCAGCAGGGTGGCTGTAGGAGACGGGCAGAGGCACTGGGCCCAGCCTCTCCTCTCCACCCTCACCACTGGGCAGCTCAGGGAAACTGCCTGCCCCCCCCCCCCAAGCTGGTCATCGGTTCAGAGTTGGCAGGGTGGCCGCTCCAGGCCTGGCTGCAGAGGCTGCTGGAGCCCCTGTGTGTGAGACGGCCCGCCCCGAGCCCGGCAGGGCTGCCGCAGTCCCCAGGAGCCGAGCAAGACGGGCCTGGTCAGAGGCACTGGCAGAAGAGCTTGTGATGCCGCGTGACGGAGTGGAGGGAGGCGCCTGCGGGGCAGTGCCACAGGCTGGCCACCTCACGCTGGTCGCTGCTGCTCAGGTGCCGACTGCAGAGCTGCAGCCGGCGCACCCTGGAGGAGAGCCTGGCCCACGCGCTGCCGTCCAGGGGGCCTCTCACTGCGCAGCCTGGGAAGAAAGAGGGCAGGTCACCGGGGGGCCTTCTTGCACCACCCACCCACCCACCCCCCTGCAAGGTTCTCGGCAAAAAGGAACCCGGCAAGTGAGCAGCAACGGTGCTAATAGGCGCAAGCGCCGAAAGCAAGCTGACCCTCGGAGATCCGGGGAAAAGAGGTGCTGGAGCTATGCTAGAGGGGACTTTCCTGCTTCAATGATGGGGTTAGTCTAGATGGCCTTGGAGGTCCAGCTCAGATCTGTTACTTCAACTGAATGGTGCTTGTGGGGCAGACTGTTATGAAAAGTCTAGGCAGAGCTTTAAATTGTGACTCTGCACCCAGGGAGGTGGGAGGGGGAGCTGACTAGAGGAGGACTCCTTTCCGACTCCAAAGGCCACTGTCCTTCAGCAGAGTAGAAGACTAAACAGAGATGCTGCAATACACATTCCTATGAGGGAGGAGAACAAGGTCCTGAAAAGCCCCGCCCCCCAAGGTGGGTTTTGCCAAGGGTTTTCTTGGAAGAGTTCTCTTGTTGGGGGGTGAATGTTCCACAGAAGGAACATGCATCCTGCAGCGTCCTTTTTACTACCTCCGGAGTGGGTGAGAAGACCAGTGGCCTCAAGGAGAGGGTAAGCATCATTAATGCTTGTCAATGATGAGCTGCGACGGTCAAGACTACGGCTTTCCAGCCCTGCTGCAGAGGAGCCAACAAGAAGAGCCGCCCCCCCCCCCCCGGATCAGGCCAAAGGCCCAACTGGTCCAGCTCCTGCACCTCACAGTGCCCCACCAGGGAGCACACAAGACACTGGCATCCCTGCACCTGGCCGTTGGAGGGCGCCTGCTGCTGAAGCCAGTTCGTCTGCTGCCAGAGAGGCAAGGAGAGGCTCCTGAACTCACCAGCCAGGCTGAGGAACTGGAGGCCACAGTTCCTCTCCTCGAGGGCCAGAAGCAACGTCCGGAGACCCACGATGCTGATTCCGGGGTTTGCTGACAGATCCAGCGAGGCCAGCGAGAGGCAAGTGGGGAGGCACCTGGAGAGAGGGCAGGAGGAGCTGAGCCCGGGGTGGTGCGGGAGGCAGCCCCTTAGTGGGGGCAGAGGCAGCTTGCCGCCCCACAGAACCCGATGCATTCCTTGCAGTGTTTTGACTTGGGAGACCCCCAAAGCCGGCTTCCTGCATCTCACAGCGGCCCACCCGACGCCTCCGGGAGCCCCAGAGACGACAGGCTGCCTCATCCCGCTGCCACTGCACAACATTCCACCTGCCCCTGCTCCCACCCTGGCTCTCTACCTGGCCAGCTCTTCCACAGCATCGTCAGTCAGGTGGTTCCCCGAGAGTGTCAGGTGGGTGAGAGTCCTGCCTTCCTGACCAGAAAAACACCTGGACTCAGAACCGAGGAAGCAGCGGAGAGCAGCCTGCCTTCGTCAAGGGCTGCTTCGCTTAACTGAGGGAGGGTCTGGCGTGGTGGGCTAAGAAGAGACCCACAGCTGGCCTGGTCCAAATCTGCTGTGAGCCCATCAGCCTCAGCCCCACCCCAACCTTCGAGAGGGGCGACCCCTCATTCTGAGCCCCGTGCGGACATGCTCAGCCTTCAAGACAGCAGCAGAGCACAGCTCTGGGGCAGGGGGGGGGGAATCCACAGGTTGTAATTACCCTCTGATTTTTTTGTATATGGAACCCACCCCTCGAGGACAAAAAGGCCCCAGCTGACCAGGACAAAAAGCAGCCCCTCCTCCTCCACCCCAATTGCAAGGGGCTCGTCCCTCTTTCCTCCCACATTGGACGCCCCCAGCCAGTCACTGTCCCACGTTCACCCCCCCATACCTGTGCAAGGTAAGTGGCCACTGCCGCCTGCAGAGGGCGCTGGCTCAGTGGCCTGGCCTCGACCGAGCCGATCTCCAGGTGGGTGAGATTCGCGCAGAGCAGGCTCCTGAGGAGCAGTTCGAGGCCTGCAGAGCCCAGTGCATTGTGGGACACCACGAGCCGCTTGAGGTGCACAGCGCCTGCGGAAGAAGACGGAGCCCGCTGGAGCCAAGCAAGGCAGGAACGGGGGCTCGCAGGGAGCCTCCGCCAGGCAGCACCTACCGCTAAGCACACGAGGGGAAGGGGCACTGCCACACAAGGCAGGCACACGCATCGCACACGTGCATTTTGGATTTCCCTGACCAGGCCGCTCGGAAGCTGCAGACAGAGTAGACAGAGCCTGGCTGAGCAGGCACCAGCCCCCCCCCCCACCTGTCCAGCAGGCAAAGCTGGTGTTGGTGGCTTGGCTCAGAGAGGAATTGGGGCGGGGGGAGCAGCACCAACAGCTGGTCCACCCAGCTCAAGAGCCCTCATCTCCACGCCCAGGAGAGGCGCTTTTCTCACCAGGCTGAGGACAATATCCCTGAACAGGCTCAGCTCCTGGTGGGGAAGAGCATTTTTGAGAATCAAACTCCTGGAGCCCCTACATGTGGGTGGGGTGTGTGGGTGGGAATTCAGTTCCCGGCAACAAACTCCCCGTGACTGCAGCAGCAGCAATAGTGCAAAATAAACACATTTCATGGGCCAAACGCAATACCCTCTTAAAAAACGAGACTCGGAGGGGTGCAGTTTCCCCAGCACCGGCAGCCTGGATCCTCCAGGGCCAAGAGCCACACACACCCCTCTCCAGCTGCCTGACTCTCAGCCCCTCCTCACCTTCCAGGGCAGAGGCCAGCAGGAGGCGGTGGGGCTGCAGGAAGGCGGCGGTAAGGCTGCAGGCCTGCAGCTTGAGGGTGCTCAGGAGGGGGCACGCCTGGACCAGGGAGGCCAGGGACTGGCAGCTGCCGTCGCCCAGGGGGTTCAGGCTGAGGTCCAGCTCTTCCAGGTGCTGCAACAACAAGAGGGTGGGGTGGGGGGGGGACCCTCAGCTCAGGGGCAGGACGGAGGCACACAGGGTGGGGTGAAATGGCTTGAGGTTCGCCCCCACACAGGCGCACTCCTGCGGCTTCAGAGGCGGCCATGCTGCACCGAGAGCGCACGGCAGGACGGAGCCTGGACTGGTGGCCCTGAGGAAGCAGCTGCCTGCTCCGCCCCCCCCACCCCTGCTTTCAGCTTCCCAGTCACGTACCCTGGAGCGCCTTGGCTCCAGCCTGCTCCACGGTTCCACCACCCGAGCCCCCCCCCCAGCGCTGACGCGGCCCCACTTGGTCGCCAAGAGCGCCAGGCCCCCCCCCCCCACACCCACACACCCACACACCCACCTGCCAGGGGCTGGGGCCAGACAGCCCGGCTGTGAGCCTGCGCAGCCCCTCGGGGCCCAGCCGGGTGGCCGAGAGGTCGAGCGCCTTCAGGCGGGGCAGGGTGCCCAGGCAGGCCAGCAGCTCCTCCACCGCGTCGTCGCCCAGGCCGGTGCCGGAGAGGGAGAGCCGCCGGAGGGGGGTCTGCAGCTTGAGGGCCCGCAGGAGCGGAGGCAGCTGCAGGCGGCCCAGAGCCAGGCCGGAGACACTGAAGGAGGGGCCCGACTCCTGGTGGGCCAGCAGCTTCCCCAGCAGCCGGTGCTCCCCTGTCGGCCGGGAGAGAGAGAGGGAGGGAGACCCACCGCCTGTGAGCCAGAGCAGAGGCCCTGCGGCACCCACAGGCGAGCCCTCCGTGCCCGTCGGAAGCAGCAGAGGCAAGACAGAGCGCCCGCTCAGCCACGCCAGCAAGCCCCCAACCGAGGCCCCCCAGGGGAGCTCCCCAGCCCCCTCCCACTGCCCCCTCCGGAGCGCGAGGGCAGCTCACCCACATCCAGGCTCCGGCAGGCCTTGCGGTACCTCTCCACCAGGGGGGGCAGCTCCCAGGACTGCACCTCGGCCAACACCTGCCCGGGAGAGCGAGCACCAGCCTCAGCGGAGGGGAGGGGAGGGGAGGGGGGCCTGGAACGCAGCTCGGAGCGCCAGCCCCCTCCCCACGAGCCCTGGCACCGCCCCTGCCCTCCACCCGCGGCACCAAGAGCCGGGAGGAGCCAACCAGCCCTGGTGCCCAAGGGCGGCTGGGGCCACGAGTGAGGGGAGGTGGGCAATGCAGGCCGAGCCCAGCCCAGCGCACGCCGACCACGAGAGCGGCGGAGTCGGGAGCCCCCAGGCCGCAACGGCAGCAGGCTGGCTTGGCGAGGCCGACTGGCTGGCCAGGAAGCCAGGCGGGCCCCCCGAATGCTGCTCCTCCCCCACTGGGGGCACTGGGGCCCCGGCTCCAAGGCAGTGCCCCCTCCCCGCCCGCCCACTCACCTCCTCGTTGCTTTGCAGGACGTCCGCAATGAGGTCCTGGGGGGCCAGGAGGGCCCCTTCCTTCCTCAGGGTCAGGCGGGGCAGCAGCCCACACGCCTGGTAGTAGCGCTGGGAGGCCTGCTCCGCCAGCCAGGCCACGGGGTGCCTCTCGCGACTGCTGCACGGGGGGGGAAGCGGGCTGAGGCGGGGGCACGCTGCAGGCGGGGAGAGCCGGCACATCTGGCCCTGGCAGCGGCCCCCCTGGGGGGGGAACAGTGCAGAGGGAACAGTGCAGGGGCGGGGCGGGGCAGGGGGAAGCTCAGGCCAGCATGGGCTGCCCCTGCAGGAGACCCCGCAGCCCCACCAGCGAGGTCCGGGACGCCTCCAGGCTGCTTCTAGGGTCAGGGCCAGGCTGCCTCTGAGCACCAGTTGCGGGAGCCACAGTGGGGGGGGGGGGTCTTTCCCCCTGGGGGGGGGGCCCCGCGGGGGGGGGGGGGGCTGGGTGGGCCAAATCCAAGGCTCCACAGGGTTCTGCGCGAGGGGCGGGGCGGGGCGGGGCGGGGCTGCACTCAAGACAAGGAGTGAGCCACACCGGGGCCATGCGGCAGGTCTAGAGGACCCTGCCTGGAAGCAGGGAGCAGGAGCATCCCACGGGAGGGGCCCCGGGAGCCCCCCTTTCTCCTTACCTGTGTGGCACAGGGATGAGGAAGAGGTTGTCCTGCACCTGAACCCGGACGCGAATGGGTGGGGGGGCAGCAGGAGGCTGCGGGAGAGAAGGAGGGGAGGCCTGTGGGGGTCTGCGCAGCCACCCCAAGCGCTGCCTGCCAGGCCCAGCGCCCTGTCCAGAGGAGCACGTGGGGCTGCCTGGCGCTGAGCGGGACTCTCCAGAGCCCCCACAAGGAGCTGCTCCGAGCCCAGCCTGGAGGCGGGACCTGGGGGGGGGGCCTCTGCCCTTGTCCCAACGTCCAGGAGAAAGGAGAGCGGTGCTCTGGTCCGGTGATCCACCAAGGGGGGGAATAAGCGGGGGGGGGGGG
>JAJKFI010000036.1:1305196-1346760 GCA_029204185.1 Lerista edwardsae | reverse complement strand
TCCCGGGGGGGGGGGCAAGAAACCTGCTCCTCTTGCCAAAGGTCAACCAGGCCCGCTCTGCCCGCCTGGACACTCACCTGCAGCAACCCCGGGGACGGGCTCTCCCTGCCTCTGGCCCCCTCACTGAGCCGGGTGCTGCCCCCTGCCCCCGCAGGGCTGCTGGGCTCGGCTGTGTGCTCCGGGCTCCCCGCCTCGCGGCTCCTTCCCAGCGGGATCCTGTCCACTGTCTGCGGGAGGCGACTTTGCCGGCTTCGCTGCCGCCTCTTCCTGGCAGCCGTGGGGGGCTGGTGGGGGGCGCCGCTGTCGCTGTCGGGCTCCGTGGCCTCCTCCGACCCGGACCCCGACTGCTCCTCTCGGCTTGGGCGGGGCCTCTTGCGGGGCCCCTGGATCAGTCCCAGGTCGTCGTCCAGCCAGTCGTCCCCCACGTACTCCTCGGGCGGGATCAGGGCGGGCCCCTCCGTGGGCCTCGGGCGCGCTGCGCTGGGCGGGGGGCGCGACTGGGCACTGCCCAGACCAAGCATGGCCGCCCGGTACTCGGCTGGCGCGTTCAGCTCCGCCACCGCTGGGGCCTGCCTCCCCTCGTCCCCCGGCAGTGTCCAGTCAGACCGCCGCTGCCTCTTGGTGACGGGCCTCAGCAGCGCCACACAGTCCTCCTCCTCCGGCCCCTGGCAGGCCCCGCCAAGGCCCCGCTCTCCGCTGCCGCTCTGCCTCCAGGCCCTGAGAGGGGGCAGGCCTGGGCTGGGGGGGCCGGAGCCCTGGGACTCCGAGAACTCCGCATCGAAGAGTTGACTGGCCGGCTCGGTGGAGGGGCCCGGGGGCCGGGGGCCTGGAGGGGCACAAGCAGGACAGCCCGCGCTAGTGCCCTTGTCCCCGGCAAGCGGACCAAGGCAGGCAGGCAGGGGAGAGCCTGGCCTGCAGAGCCCAAGAGCCGTCGTTTGTGTAGTGGGGCCGGGAGAAGGTTCTGGAAGAAGGCTCGCCTAAGCCTCCATTCATCAGCCCCTCCCCGAAGGCGGAAAGCCCTGAGCGTGCTGCCGGGAACTCCTCGCCCCCCAGCCACGGGCGCCCCACCCCGTCCCGCTTGCAGGCTCACCGCGGCCCGCCATGGCCTTCCGGAGCAGGCCCTCCATGGCCCTGCAGCGCCTCCGAGTGTCGTGGTCCAGATCCCGGCCGTAGAGCTGCACCCAGGCCTGGAGGGTGCCCAGGGGGTCCAGGCCCTGCACGGGGGAGGGACAGGCAGGGCTGGCACCACAGGAGGGTCCCCAGCACAGCTGGAGCAGGCCAGGGAAGGCTGGCACACCTGACCGCCTCCCTGTCCCCTCCAGGGTGCCATGCTGCCCCACGGAGGAGCCCCTTTCCCCAGGAGGCTGGGCCTGCAGGCCACACAGCAAAGGAAGGGGTGAGAGTGCACCGGAAGCTCTAGCGGTGAAAAGAAGGATGGTCGGAGAGCTGGAAAGCCCGGTCCGTGTGGGAGGGGACTGACTGACAGGGTCACCTGGAAAGCAGGGGAAGGAGGGACCCCCGACCCTTCCAAGAACAGGGGGGGGGGGCACTCGACAGTGGCCTGAGCCCCCAGGAGGCTTCAGTGGCAAAGAGGAGGAGGAGGAGGAAGAGGAGGACAGTGAAGGGTGTTGGCAGGTGACCCACACTGGGCCTCTCCCGCCCTGCCCGCCGACCCCACCCCCAGCTCCCCCCCCTCAGGACCCCAGGTTGGCGTTGCGCAGCAGCACCGACGCTCCCCTCTCGACCAGAAGCTCAGCCACGTCAAAGTGGCCGCAGTTCAGGGCGTCGTGCAGTGGGGTGATGCCCTCGCACCCGGGTCCCCCGGGGTCGTCAATGGCCGCCCCACGGTCCAGGAGCAGACGCACAATCTCTGCAGGAAGGGGGGGGGGGCTTGGTCGGACGTGAACGTCTTCGGGCCACAGACAACGCTTCCAGGCTCCCCCAGAAGGGCCTGCCTGCCCGCCTGCCCCCCCCCCCGCCAGCACTTACCCAGGTGCCCGTGGTTGCAGGCCTCGTGCAGCGGGGTCCAGCCGCAGTAGTCTCGTGGGTTCAGAGGGTGACCCTAAGGCAGGGGCGAGGCTGTGCTGGTCGGGAGGGGGTGCAAGGAGGAAAAGCAGCCCCCACAACCCAACCCCGTCTTCCCGTTGGGGTGGAGTAAACGGCTGCCTCGAACCGGGGGCCCTCCCCACGCAACACGGGAGCCGCCTTACTCTGGGAGCAGGATCGGACGCTGGTCTCCCAGCCGGGCTGGCTAAACGCAGTGCAGCTGAGCCAGGCTTGGATCGTGGCTTGTTTTACGCGAGGACTGAAGCCGCCGATTTCCCCTCCGAAGGTGCCAAGGGAAAGGAGAGCCTGGAGGTTTGCTGGTCAGGCCACAGGGAGGCTGGATCCTGGCTCAGACGGAGACCAGCCAGGGCAGGCCCCCCAAAACCGGCAAGGAACGGTGGCCCCACCCAAGGCGACGCTCAGGGGAGGCTCCGCCTCACCCTTGAAGGCTGCTTGGAATTCGCGGTTGCCCAGCTCCGTAGCCATGGCCACCTCGAGCCTGTTCCTGGCAGGAGCCGCGCCCCCACTGGGGGCCCAGCGCAGAGCAGTGGGAGGGCCCCCCCCCGCAAAGGTGCCTGCAGCCTGCAAGCCACGCGGGTGGACTGCCGAGGACAGCTCTCCAAGGCAGGGGGACAAGGCGGACGGAGGCGGAAGGGGCAAGGCGGGAGAAGCAGAGGCACGAGCGCTGGCCTTTGCCACAGCAGACCGGGGGCGGGGGGGGGCTTGCCAGCAGGCGCCAACCAGGAGGCAGCTGTGCCGAGCAGAGGGGGCAGCAAGAGAGAGGGGGCAGCGGCTGGCTCACTCCCTGCCCTTTGCTCTGGGGCTGCCCTGCCGCCACCCGCCTCTCCCCCAAGGCCCTCTCTGGGTGCCTCACCTGCTCCACGAAGAACTGCACCCGGCGCAGGTCCCCCTCGATGCAGGCCCGGTGCAGCCGCGTCTCGCCCCGGTCGTTGCGCTGGTTCCACTGAGGAGCGAGGGAGGGAGGGAGGGAGGGGGGCAGCCGCTCAGGCAAAGGGTCCCCCCCCCCGTCCACTGCTGGGCTCCTGGACTCAAGCACCACCAGCCATGAGGTGGCCCCGGGCAGCCCCCAGCCTGTTGCCCATCAGCCTCCCCCAGCTTGCTGAGAGGGAGTCAGGAGAGGGAGGCAGCCTGTTCAGCCCCACGCGCGGAAGACGGGCAGCGTGCTGGAGGGAGGAGGCAAGCTGCACTCCGGGGACGTGGTGGGGAGACAGCGCCGCCGCCTCCCTCTTGCTGAGTGGGAGCTTCACCTGCAGCAGGACACCGTGAGGGGACGCAGATACTCGCCCCCCTGCCAGGCCAGCCCCCAACAGCAGCCAATCCCCCCTCCCGGGCAAGGCAACCCACAGCCCCTCCGGCGTCCTGACCTGGAGCCCCAGAGCGGAGGAAACGGGAGCCCCGGCTTACCTTGGTGGGCCTGCGCCGCCCAGGGCCGCTTCTCCCACAGTCCCCCGGGGGGTCCTCTCCGTCTGGAAGGGGCAACGAGATGAGCTCAGCCGTGCTGGGCCAGGCCAAACGCCAAGCACAGGAACAACAGGGACGCGGATATTCTCAGCCACGGATACTCGCTGCTGCCTGAGGACGGCCTGCCCAGAAGTCCCAGCATGGAGCAGGGCCCCCGTGTCAGCCCCAGCCCCTTCCCACCCCCAACACGCCGGCCGTCCCCCTGCCCAGCCCCTGCACTCACCGCTCTCCGAGAGCTCCAGGTCGCTCTCCTCCGCGGGCCGGGGGCTCTGCGACCCCTCCTCCTCCTCGCTGATCTCCCCCTCGGAGCCCCAGCCCTGGGACCGCCGGAGGCTCCGCAGCCTGGCCAGCACGTCCGCGGCCTCGGGGCGCCCACACCGCGTCTGGGAGGCGTGGAAGTGCTGCAGAACCCGACACTGGGGCAAGCGTTCCCGTTTCAGCGGACAGGAAACCCCCCGGGATCCGAGCTGCACTGCAGCCAACTCCACACCCCAGGCAAGCCCCCGCAGAAGAGCGGCCCCTCCTCTGACAGCACTTGCTTGCCCTGAAGTGGGCCTCTGGCCCTCCCCAGCCCAACTCCCCCCCCCCGCACGCTGCGACCATCTGCCCCAAGCTGCACCCACCCGCCGCCTCTTCGGCCCGGCCACAGCCCAGCAGCCCAAGAACTCCCCCGAGACCTTGCCAAGGAGCCTCTCCGAGGAGTTCTGGCCATGCTGGGGCAGCAGCTGGTCAACAGAGGGCAGCCCCCTGGGCCAGGAGGGAGGTGCTGCGTATCTGGGGGAGGATCAGAGCCCTCCCCCCCCCGAGTGCCTTTGCATTATCTCCTTCTCCGAAAGGAGCAGGCGGGAGAATTCCTCTCGCCACAGACTCAGAAGGGCTGTTTGCATGTTATGCTGCACCCTGGTACAGAATATCTGCACCCAGGAACACACGTCCGTGTGAATGACTGCACCCAGGTCAGCAATCCAAGCATGCTGTTGGCACTGGCATTGAATGGGACACACGAGTAGCTGCACCCGGGAACAGGACCAAGAGAACCGTACCTGGGCAGTTTCAAGTGTGGATAGCTGTAGGCACTCAACATTAAACTCTGCATTTTAAATGCCGCTGTTAGTTACATTTGGGCTTCTCAACTCGCAGTCTTGGGGCAGCGCTGCCGAACTACCTTTCAGGGCGGTTGCAAGGACAACGGGATCGTGGGCACGAAGCACACACACACACACGCATGCGCACGCACCCCAGCGCTCCTCCCACTGCTCACCTGCAGCTTGGGGCTGTGGGCTTTCTCGGCGCACTGCAGAGCGGTTTGGAAGCAGGGCTGCAGCTCCTCGTAGCTCTCCCGGGCCTCCTCCTTGGCCAGGGCGATGCTCAGCCACGTCTTCCCCTCCTGGTCCCCAAGAGAACAGGCAGGGCTCCAGGGGCTGCCCGGCTCCCTCCTCCCGCCTCCGGCAAGCCCCGAGGCCCACGCGCCCCTCCCGCCAGTGGGCTCCTCCAGCTCGTCCCCGGGGATTGCTGGGTGCGTTTCTGCTGCGCACGGGTGGGTGGGGGTGGGGTGAACGACCCCCCCCCAGCAGCAGGCCTGAAGCACGGCCCCCGCCACTCCCCCCCCGGGGCCCCACTCACCTCCAGGGGGTTGCCCTGCCGCAAGGCCAGCTCCGCCCGGTAGTGCCGCTCCGCCTGGGCATAGTCCTTCAGGTCCCCGAACGTGGCGGCCAGGGAGACGTGGATCACAGCCAGCTCCTGCGCGGGGCGCCCCAAGGCCTCGGCGTGGCACAGCTGGAACGAGAGCGCCGGTCAGGGCGGGACGCTGCTCTGCTGGGACCGCAGCCCAAGGGGCAGAGGCCTCTGCGGGGAGGGGCGGGGGGTGCGCTACTGGGCTGCTCTGGGAGAAGCGGGCCTCACACGCACCGCTGGGGTCCAAGACGCTCCACTCCTCGGAACAGCGGCCACCTGCAGGCAGGAGAGCAGGTCCGTTCCGAGCAGCCTGCTGGCGACTGGGCTGCCCTTGCAGAATGCTCTGAGTGCCAAAGCGGCCAACGGCTCTGGAATCCAGGGCTGGAGCAGGAAGCAGGCGAACCCCGGGGGCCCCCCCTCCCCTGGGGATGGGCTGCAAGCTGCTCCGGGAGGCCACTGGGGCCAAGACGGGGGGGCACAGGCATCTCCCCCTGCCCTTCCTCCACGGAGCGCCGAGTGGCGCATGGGGGGGAGGCGAGGCTGAGAGAGGGCAACCGGCCCACGGACTGCCCGGCAGCTTTGAGCCTGCACCTTCCAGCTCTCCTCACTGCTCTGGAGGGGGAGCAGCCCAGCCATCCGCCCCTTCCTTGGGGTCATGTGCCTGCTACGCCCCCCCCACGCCCCCTGCTCTCTGCACGTTGCACTCCACAGGCCAGGGACAGCTTCTTTACAGCCGCCTCTCAGCAAGACCCTCCCCCGGAAATCCCTTCCCGCCCCCCGGAGCGCACGGTGGTCTCACCGTGACCCTCCCTTCAGCAAAGCCCCTCCTCAGAGCTCCAGCCGGCTTCAGCCCTGCTTGCGGTCAGTTGGGCTTGGCGCGCAGACGCTGCCCCCTCGACAGGCCCGGGCTCCCGCCTGCCACCCCACCAAGCCAGGCTAGCAGAAAATGCACCCCCTGAGTCCCGGGCAAGTGGCCGCTGTCCAGGACTGGCCCTCAGGGTTAACTCTGCCCAGTCGTGAGGACATCGGAAGAGCCCTGCCGGATCAGGCCAGCGTCCTGGAGGACTCTGGGAGTGCCCGGGGTCTCCGCCTCCCGCTGCCACCCTCCTGCACCCGGCACCCGGCCCCAGCCGCCTCCTCGGCCCCTGGGCTGAGAGGGGCAGGAGGACGGCTGGGCAGGGCTTGTGCAAGCGGGGGCCTGACACGGCTTCTCCCAGCGTCCCCGGCCAGAGGGCCAACCAGTTCCACCCGGGGGCAGGGCTGGGCGCTCCCCACCAATCTGTTCCCCAGGCAGAGTCAGCCACTTCCTAGAGATCCGCCTTTCTCCAACCTCCAGCCAGCCGGTCTCCCCCCCGTCCCCATCTCAAGCCTGGACTGTCCCGCACTGTGCCTCCAGCCGCCACCCCCGGTCAGAAGCCACTGCCGTCCTCTCGCCTCACCTGCTTCTTGTAGGCCTCCACAGACCGCTGGTAATCCGCCCCCTTGGAGAAGAGGTCCCCCAGCTGCTCGCACAGGCCCAGGGCCGCCTGCCGCTGGCCAGACGCCTCCGCCTCTTCCAAGGCCTGCTGCAGGCGGCTCACCTTGGTGGCTGCCAGGCAGAGAGAGAGAGGAGGTTCCGGGAACGCCCGCTCTGCGGCAGGGACGCCCCCACCAGCCTCCTAGCACAGGGCCGTGAAGCCCACTCACCGTAGCGCAGGCTGTGCAGGATGCTCTCCCGCTGCTGAGGCTGCTGGGAGCCCAGGACAAAGGCCCGCTTCAGGGACCGCTTGGCCGCCACAAAGTCCCCCAGGCTCAGCAGCACCTGGAGAGAGCAGCGCCAGGCGTCAGAACGGGAGGCCCAGCGAAGTGGGGGGGGGCGTTGCCTCCTGGGGCTTCCGATGGCCAGAGCCACCCCCAGCCGCTGAGCCTCCTTTCACTCCCTGGCACTACAGAAGCCAGAGTCCAGCCGGGCATGAAAAGGGCTCCAGCAGGCATCATCCGCTGCACTGCAGGGGCGCAGCTGCGAAGACCTTGGAAGGCGCCTCTGGCTCACAGCGGCTTCCAGCAGGGCCGCTGCGGACTGGGAAGAGCGCGCCCGGCACGGCCTCCCGAGGGCCAGGAAAGGCCCCTCCTGGCACGGCAACTGGGCCCCCCGGTTCCCCCTTCTGCTCAGCGGCGCTTGGTTACGAGCCCCGACAAGGGGGCCCACCTACAGAGCCACCCCTGCCACTGCCAGGAGCTTCCCAGCAGGCCGCCGAGACGGTCCCGGCTTCCCAGGCGGAATGAAAGGCACGTTCCGCGAAGCAAGGAGGCGGGACAGTCAAGGCAGGAGCCAAGCCCTGGTCTGGGACGTGCAGCAGGCTTGGCCTGCGCACCTCCCCCCACTCCAGCCCCCCCCCCGCCACCCTCGGGGAAGAGTGGCTGCTTAGCTGGCCCCTGGCAAAGGGGGGCTGGAGAGCAACAGGGGAGTTTCCAAGGCCCCAGAAGGCTCCGGGGAGATTCCCTTTGGGCGCCACAGGGCCCCTGGCAGGCCAGAAGCCGGGTGCCAAAACTCCGCCAAACAGAGGCTGGGGTCTCCTCACTCCCTGCGCAGCTCCAGGTTTCTGCAGCCACTCCAGTTCTGGAGGAGTGACCCCTGCTAACTGGGCAAGAGGCACTTTTTCAAGTGGTGTCCTCTTATATGTAGCAGGGGAAGAGTAACTGTCCCTTTTCACCCCAGCACAGTGTCTTTCTCCTGGCTGTTGCTGGGGGTGTTCTCCGTTCTTTTAGATTGTGAGCCCTTTTGGGACAGGGCGCCGTTTAACTTTATATTTATTACTATTTGCCTGTAATCCGCTTTGTGAACTTCTTGTTGAAAAGCGATATATAAGTACCTTGATTGATTGATTGATTGATGTGGCAGGCTGCCTGCAGTGACCCTGGGCAGCTCACGTGGAGCCCCCTTGCAGGCCCAGACCTCACCCAACCAAGCCCACCCAGACCCGGAACTCCCGCCCCCCCAGCCTCCGTCCCGGGCAGCCGCAGCCGAGAAGGGCAGCCCCACCCGAAGGAGTCGGGGGCTGCCCCCCTCCTCACCTGGGCAATGCCTGCGCAGCACTCGCTCTCCAGGTGCTTCTCCTTCATCCTGCAGGCGCACTCCCGGGCCCTCTCCAGGCAGCGCATGGCCTGAGAGGGCGCCCCCTCCCGCTGGTGGATGTGGCCCAGGTTGAAGTAGGCCCGGTAGAGGTCCTCGTGCAGGTGAGTCTGCCTGGGGGGGGGGGGAAGGATCACCACAAAGCGCTTCCCGACGTGCCTGCCAACGCTGGGCTGCCCCCTGCAGGCTGACGCTCTCCCTGCTTGCTCACACGCGGGGAGGGCTGCAGATGGGCGCTGCAGGGAGAGTTCGCTTCCCCACCCTCTGCTGCCGCCCTGGCCCCAGCCCCACCCTTCCGCCTGGCTGTGCGGGGCCTCGAGCGTGCGCAGCATCAGTGGAGGCCCCAGCAGGTCCCCGTGGTCAAGAACTCGGACGCAGGGCTCAGGGGGCCAAGCGCTGCCAAGGACCAGGCGACGCGGGCAGGACACTGCCCGGACCGCCATTCATCTCATCCCGGGCAGGGGCAAAGGCCGTCAGGAGAAGAGGAGGCACGGGACTGGGCAGGGATGCTGCCCCAGCCAGCTCCTTGCCCAGCAGGGGGAGGCCGTCACACCCCCCCCTGGGGCGCCTCTCCTGGCTCAAGCTGGCCCGGATTCCCTGGCATTCTGGGCACCCTGAAGGCGGGGAGGGGGTCAGGAAGAAGGGGCCGCCCGCCATGCCCCCCCCCGCCTGCCCTGACCAACGGCAGCGTCCACTGCAAGACAGGGAGGGAGGGAGGGAGGGGCAGAAACCCACCCCTCCATGCCCCCTGCACGGCCCCAGGGGCCTCCCTCTGTGGGCCAGGATCGGGGCTGGGCGGGGGAAGGTCCTGCCTCTTGGCATTCAGGGCACTGGCTCCTGGCCCCACAGGCGACACTTTCCTCTGGCCAGAGCGCAGGCCTTTTGAGAGGAGAATGGGCGGGGCGGGGGGGAGAGGCTTCTGGGACCCAGAAGCGCAGCGGCAAGTGGGCGGCCACCTGCGTCACTAAACCCCACCCCAGCAGGAAAGTGGGGGCCACTGCAAGGGGGCCCTGCAGGCCCCGCCCGGCACTTACTCGGAAATGTAGATGCTCTTCTTGATGTAGTAGCTGCGCTTGGCGGGGTCCATCAGGCCGTCATGCACCAGGCCCAGGTTCAGGTAGAGCCGCGCCCGCATCTCACTCAGCTCCCGCCCTGGCACCTCCCCTGAGAGAAGCAGGCAGCGCACTGCACCCAGGAGGTCCCGATCCACACCCAGCCAGCCACCCACCCTCCTCCCAGGCCGGAAGGACGAGTGCCTCCCTCCAACCCTGAGTCCAAGGGGAGCCTCCCAGGCCGGGCTTCGCCTTGAGCAGGACTGCCCCGCGCCATGGCCAAAGCCCAGCTGGGGAGGTCCGTGCCCACCTCCAGCACGCCTAAGCCACGGCTGGCCTGGCACAGAGCAAGGCAGCCTGGCCTGCGGTGGGCCGTCGGAAGAGCAGCGATTCCAGGCGGGAGTTCCTGGCAGAGGCTGGCATCCTGCCCGGGGAGGGGGAGGCAGACTCTGGAGCCAGCAGGGACGGCCTGCGAGCCCCAGCACAAGGAGGGCTCCCGCCTCCCGATCACAGGAAGTGCCTTGGCCAGAGACCGGCGGCAGCCTTGGTGGCCTTTCCCACCACACGTTTCCAAACGGAACACCAAAGGTTCTGCAGACGTTGCAGCCGCCCCCCCGCCCCCCCGCCTGCAGCAGGCACGGCACAAAACACCCCAGGAAAGGGGGCAGAGCAAGTCCTCCAAGCAGCACCTGCACCAGCTCCACCCACAGCTGAAACAGGGATCCGGGGGAGGGGCGGGAAGGGAAGGCGGAGACGCCACTCCACGCGGGTCCCCTGCCCGCCACCCCCGGCTGCGCGCCGTACCTTCCAGCGTGTCCTCCAGAACGGCCAGGCTCCTCATGAAGGCTCCCTCGGCCTCCCGCAGCGCCGTCCTGGACTGGCTGCTCTCCGCCTTGAACATGTGCGTGCGGCCAATGGTGGCCCAGGCTCTCTGCTCCTCGACGTGGCTGGAGAGGGACTGAGCCAGCTCCAGGTGGCGGTGCTGATGCTGCGCGGGATGGACACACACGCACAGAGGAGTCAAGGGCAGGCTCCGCAGGAGGGGCACGTAGGTGGACCAGGGACATGCGCTGCCCGGTCTCACAGGGCGCCCCCGGTCCCAGGCACACGTTTCCCACAACAACCAGGCACCGCCTTTGAATAGAAGCTCCGAAGCTGAGAGCCGCTGGATTCTGCAAGCGTTCTCAGACCTCACGTTGTAATGGAAGACTTAAATGCCTCCCCCCCCCGGGCACGCGCCCCCCCCGGCCCCCCCCACCACCCACTCCCACACATCACCCACGGGGCTCACGGCTAGGCAGCCTCTGTGCTAAAGAACCTTCCGCGATCAAGAGCCGTCTCTACAGCACGTCAATCCCTCCAAGAGGACGAGCGCCGGCAAACCATTCTCGGCTCACCGTGCCCATTCTCGGCTCTAACACACAGCTGCAGAAGAGGGGAGCTCTGGGGACGGGCGGAAGCTCGCCCACCTTCTCCTGTTGCTCTGCTGATCTTGGGACCCAGGAGAGGAGGCGGGACCCACTTGGGCTCCAGAGGAAGCCCACACTCTGCCTCCGCTCCCACGCGACCCAAGCCCCAAGCCCCCTCCCACCCTCCTACCTTCAGGGCTGCTTCAAAGCTCTCCAGCTCTGCCAGACACTCCCCAATTTTCCGGTGGGCCACGGCGCAGCCAATGACGTCATCAGCCCCCTCTAGGAGGCGCAGCTCCTGCCGGTGCTCCTCCAAGGCCTCCTGGAAGCGCCCTGGCCCCACGGGAGAGAGTGGGGCGCCGTCAGCCACCAGCCTCAGGGCACACCCAGGGCACACCCGCCTCCAACCCTGCCCACCCTGCCCCCCCACTCGGGACTCGGTTTGGGACCGACCAAATGCTTCCCCACTCCCCGCCAAGACGAACAGGCCAGGCCCCCCAACCCTGAAGCACCTCATACGACCCACCCCCATCTATGACTGCAGCCTCCACCTCCGCCTCTGCCTAAGCTGCAGCTTGACTTCCCTCCTTCGCCATGGAGACAAGAACCCGCCCGAGGGGGGGCAGTCCGGCCAATCCCTGGTGGGGTCACTGCTCAATGACAGGGCACACGCTTTGCATCCAGAATCCCAGTTTCAGTCCCCCTCCCCCCAACATCTCCAATTGGAAGGATTAGAAGAGGGGCGTGGGTGGGCGGGGGGGGGGGGGTTTTTGCCCTGAAGAAGGGGAAGTTCTGGGCGGGAGACAAGCCAGCAAGGAAAGCCAGCGCCCCCCCCCCTCTTCTCCCCATGGCTGTTCTGTTCAAAAATCCCCAAACCCAACAGCCACCAGGAGACCGACACCCAGCCCCTGCCGGACACCCAGCTCAGGGCCTCCAAAGTCAGGCTGAGTAGAGGTCGCAGTGGGGGACTGGCCTTTGCCACTCATCGTGACGCTGACGGGCACACCAGGAACTCCAGGCAGGTGCCTGCTTTCGTCAGCCTCCCCCCACTGAGAAGAGCTCCAGGGAGGCACGAATCAGGCGGCAAGTCTCGCGGGTCGGTGGCTCACACGGCACTGACAGAGTCCTGGTGGCGCCATTTAAAGTGGCAGCTGCTAAAACCCTGGCGCTGGAGGCTTCAGACCACCCCACCCCCACCCCCGGGCAACACTCACCACGGCGAGCCAAGACCTCCCCCAGCTGGTTGCAGAGGGCAGCCTCCTCCTTCAGGTCCCCCTTCTGCTGGGCTTTCTCCTTGTCCCTCTGGAGCTCTGCAGAGCAGAGGAACAGACCAATTAAGGACCAGGAGCCGGGCACTCCAGGAGGCCAGCAGCTGAAGCCCACAAGTGCAAATGCCGGTCAGGAGGGCACCAGAGCACCGATTCGAAGGCACAGGGCTAGGCAGCCTCCCCACCCCCAGCAGGACCCCCATTCCCAGACTGGGCCGGCCGGTTGGCAGCTGGTTGGAGTGCAGAATGGCAGCTTCAAGGCTGCAAGAAGAGCCCCTACACATCTGGGGCTTTCCCCACAGGGCACCTGCCTCACATGCACCTGCCTCGAGCCACGCTCTTTCAAGAAACCTCAGGGTACTGCAGAACTGACCCTGACATGACAAAATCCTCCCTGTTCTCTGCCTGAACCTGGTGCTCAGCAGGAAGCTCCACCATATAGAGCTCTGAAGGAGACTCGTATGCGCTTGGACTTGGGCTTTGCACTGGGACCGCGATGCTCCAGAGACAACTGATGGATACATGCAAACTTACTCAGCTTGGGGATGTGAATGGGCTGCCAGAGGGCTTGAGGGAGATCACATGCCTACTGGATCCTTGCCCTTGCTGACCGCCTCAGATGCTTCCACCGCCCATGGCACCAGCAGGCTCCGTGCCCAGTTTTGGGTGGAAGCAGCTGCCCAGAGCAGGTTTGTGAGAAGGTCAGTTTGAAAGATAAGAGGCTCTGGTGCGAAACAAAGCGCCATGCCTGCCACGTGGGGAGGCATTTTCTGAACGCCAGGTCCAGCCGCAGAGGGGGGTCATCCAGCTTAAACAGTTAATTAACTGCACATCAGTGTATCACTCCGGCAACAAGGGTGGCTACCTGCATTAACAAGGCAACTAATAAGAACAAGGAGGACACCTGTGGTGGTGGGGGGATGTTTTGTCATTCAAGCAGGGGGCAGGACCAGATGCCTCTGGGGGATCCATCCCAACTTTAGAGATCATCACCTTGATAAGCATCATCAGGTGGTACCCCACTCCTGACACCCCACACAAAGGGTCCTCATATTCCCCAACTCATGGGGCTTCGCTAACTAAACTGGTCTGTTGCTTGGACTGGTTACCAAGCGTGTTTCTGGGCTTAATGCAAGATGCCAGCTAACACTTTTCAAGACCCACACAGCTCAGCACCTTCTCGCACATGTGCCCAGGCACCTCTCCTGGTTCAAAGAAATGCAGCTGGGGGCGGGCCACAGGGATCTTGTACACTGTTTTTATTTCTTGTATTTTAAAACATTTTTAGTGATGTACTGTTTTTTCAGTTGTGCCCTAATGGCACATCCAGAATAGAAGGGAGGGATAGAAATCTCTTAAATAAACAGCAGACCAGAGAACTCCCCGAGACACACACACACTTGGATGCCAATCTCGGGGAAAAGAACTGGCTGACAGAACAGGGATCTATTCCAGTGGTTCTCATACTGTGGGTCTTGACCCACCAGCGGGTTGTGAGCCAATTTCAGGTGGGTCACAAAGCACTTACAGCAGCCATATTGAAAATATGGGAAGACAGGATGCTGGAAGCGGGGAGGGCAGGGTGGTTGTTTTGCTTGTATCAAGATTGTGAATAGGCTTTTTACAAAATTTCTGATTCCCTTTGCTCTTGGAAAACGGCTGAGAAATAGCCCAACTTCTTGCTGCATTCTCAGGAAAGCAGCAGGCTCTGGCATCACAGTGACGACACTTCCAGCCATGAGATCACTTCTGGTGGGTCCCGGACAGATGTTCATGCTAAAAAGTGGGCCCCCGTGCCGAAAGGTTTGAGAGCCGCTGACCTTCCCGTCCCTGCGAAAGTGGGAGTTCAGAGGCACGAGAGAGCGTGACGGCCACGGGGGCTTCGAGGGGAGCTGAGAGGAAGGCGCGAGGCTCCCGGGGACCGGCGCCGCCGGGCGATGCAGCAGAGCGCGCGGCACACTCGGCAGGCACTGCTGGCGGTCCCGCCCGGCCACCCGCCCATCACGGCGGCGCTCGCAGCGGGCGGGCGGGCGGACTCGGCCTCCCGGACTCCGGCGAGGTCCCTCCGCACCCGATCCCGCCTCCGCGCCCCGGGGCTCCCCCCCGCCGCCGCCGCCCAGGCCCCGCCACCCGCGGCCACTCACGGCGCAGCTCCCGCTCCCGCGCGCTCCGCATCGCCTCGGCAGGCTCCGGGGCTCCTCTGCGCCCGGCCCCCGCGCCAAACTTCTCTCGGCTCCGCCGGGGCCGCTCATTGGCCGCCGTGAAGCCCGGCGCTCGGCGCCCATTGGCCGCCCGCCATCGGCCGCTCCCATTGGCCGATTCTCGTCCCAGGGCTCCGCCGACGGCACGCCCAGGACCCGCGCCTGCGCAGCTGCGCAGGAAGAGCGCCTCGTCCCAGTGCGGAGCGGGCGGGGCCCGAGGCGACTCCCGCCCGCGGGCTCGAATGCCGGCTCAGCCCTGGCCGCGCGCCTTTCCTGACCGCGTGAACGCGCGGCGCCCCCGTGGCGCAGGCAGCGCGCGACGCTCCATCGGCTGCCCTGTTGCAAGGGGGGGGGGAAGAGTCGCTCTCGCCGCCGCCTGATCTGAGAGCGCGGAAGGGAAAAGCTCGCCCCCCCCCAAACCGGCACGCGCCGCGACTGAGGGAGCCCGCGAGGAGCATCTGCTCAGCCCGCCGTCAATGCCCCCCTCCTGCTTCTGAAGGGCCCTTCCCCGCCTGTGCTAAGCACTCGCGCACGTCGGAGCATCCTAGGTCAAAGGAAGGAGGTCTATGCCAGTCACTTCTCTGCCCCCCCTAAACTTCTGCCCTTGCCTCTCTCGTGCTCTGCTGCAGCTTTACCCCAATGCAGGACCTGCCACTTACCGGTTCCCCCCTCCCTCAAATGACGCCTCCTTCCTGGCTGCCCCTGGTGTCTGGACCCCCCTCCCAGGTGAGCAGTGCAATGCCCCCTTCTGTAC
This sequence comes from Lerista edwardsae, assembly GCA_029204185.1. Lineage (NCBI taxonomy): Eukaryota > Metazoa > Chordata > Lepidosauria > Squamata > Scincidae > Lerista > Lerista edwardsae. The sequence continues at coordinate 1,331,762 of JAJKFI010000036.1, read as the reverse complement.
TTGCTTCAACTCCCCCCACCCTTTTCTGTGAAGCTTTTAAAACGAGCCCATCCCCACATACTACCAATGGAGTCTGCTACACCAAAGCACACCTCTGGAACGACCACCAAGTAGCCCTTTCACACTGCTGCCATCACCCTCCCACTGTGCCTTTCGGGACCAAGTGTGCCTGGGGGCAGGGGCATGGCCTCTTGCGGTAAACACCAAGAGAAGCTGTGGCAGCAAATGAGATGCCCCCACCCCCATCCAAGCAACAGGATGAGCAGGTCACTCTGCAGCATTGGCTTTCCCTGGAGAAAAGCAAGCAGGGATTCCCTGCTAGTTACCCACAGGGTGGTAAAGCTCCAGGCCAGCCTGCTACACTGCCCCCTTCTTCACTGTTTGAGGAGGACAACCCTTAGACATCCCATTCTCTCACACTGTTTAGCAATGGTGATAAAAATCCCAATTTTCCTGCCTCTATTCTCTATTGCTATGGAGTCATTCGAAGTCCCAGTGCTCCCTTGTTCACCTTCTTTGACCCAGTAAACAAAGGGCTTGGCTTTGAGCAAGCTCACTGAACCATGAAGTCCAGATAAAGCTTGGTTGACACAGCTTATAAGAAGCAAGGTCACACACCCCTGTCCCTGTTTGTGAATTTATAGAATCCGAGTTGGAAGGGATCCACCAGGTCATCCATGCCTGCAGCAGGAAATCCTCCTAGAGCATCTCCCTGTCAAGGCTTTACTTGAAGATCTCTAGTGAGGGAGAATCCACCCCCTCCCTTGGCGATCTGTTCCACTGCCGAACTGTTCTTACCATCAAAAATTTCTTCCTGAGGTGCAGCTGGAATCTCGTCTCTTGCAGTTTGTACCCACGGGATCTAATCCTACTCTCAGAAACAGTAGAACTATCCTGCTGCATTAGTTAGAATACCTGGTGTTTCAGCAGGGGTTGCAGACTCCCCTTGCTAAAAGTCTAAGATTTTGGACTAGCATCACTACACAGCAAGTTAGTCTTTTATTTTCAGCTTAACATCTGTGCCAACTGTTGCCCTACCCACCCACTTAAACCTTCCTTTACATTTCTGTAATCCAAGAGCCTAAAATTTCCCTTTTATCCAGTCTTCTCCATCCTTCTAATAAACTGCTTTTATTTTCTCTAGTTTGAACAGAAACAAGGCAGGTTACTTAGGGGGAAGGGGGTTGCCCCATCTTTCCAAAGCACCAGTTTTTCCTACTACCTTGCTTTTAAGAGGACCTCCAGGGCTTTTCAGGGTCTCCACTCTTCTAGAAGCAGGACTGCCCCAAGGCAACCACTTGCTGTCCAAAGTCTCCCATCTACTATCCCAGCTCAACCTCGCAGTGAAAGGCGGAGTAAAAAAATCCGCTGGTTACGTTCTTTGGGCTTTAAGACTCAAACTACACAAACTTTTTGGGGAAGGGGCATTAAAAAAAGAAGGGCAAAGGAGACTTCAGGGCAGGCCAGGAACAGGAACCACTGCCAGCAGGCTCCTCGGTGCCCACTCTGTTTTGGGTAGCCTTCAGATTAACACTACTTGTCCACTGCCAGAGAATGCGAGGTCCAGAGGCCTGTTTTTCCAGAAGGCTGCTCTGCCTGCAAGGCCACTGTCTGTCCTTGGAACACGTGGAACACACACAAACCTGAAGGCACCCTTGGGAAGCCCAAGGTCACGATCACCGATGCTCTGGAAAGAAGCAAAGTTTTTGTCAAGCGCACACATACATACACACACACACACAGAGACACAGCATGGTTTGGCAATTTTTTTTAAACTACATTACATACAGGAACTTCAAACAAACGCAGACCACAAAGGAACAGAAGAAATCATTGTCAACAACATTAAAACCATTCCTCATTTTAAAAGCCATTTAAGGTATATGTTAGTGCTTATAAAAATGGGGAAGACACGTGGTGGAACAGCAGCAGATGTTATGGTCAGGCACCCCAGCAGTTACACTAGAGGAGCTGCACCTCTGCTGTGGTTCTTGTCCCAGGTCTCTCTAGCCAGCCTGCTGGAGTTGGTGGTGAGGTGGTGGCGGCTGCTGCTCGGCGATGTCACCAAACCTGGAGACAAACCCACCCAATGCCCACTTTCCTCTTTCATAGGAATTTCCACCTGGATTCCAAGGTCCTACAGAGAACCCTGCTCCACAACAGAAAGGTAACAGGAACACAAATAATGAAAATCAGGCCAAGTACGGAGGACATATACTGTCTTGCCAACAAACCATTAGTTTTCTTTAAATTATTTTAAATTCTACATTCTCTAGCCCACAGTGAACACTGCAAGGAGATTTGTGGCCTGCCAGTCCTCAGGTCCTGGCATGGAAAAGCATGCTACAATCTTCAGGCGTCTAGCACTGAACTAGACAGGTAAGGCTCAGCTACCAAGTAGAAGTTGGACAGAGTCCCATAGTAAGGTCAGGGCACCCTAAGAAAAGGGGTTGGTGATGAGGAGAAAATGAGAATGAAAGCAGAAAAGGAACAGCATGGCTGGCAGTGGTGCCCACGGTGGCCCAATTGAACAAATGATTTCTCAACAGGGCAGCAAGCCTAAGCAATGGTCTCTTGCAGAAGTCTGGGCCAACTCTGCAGGTATTGAACATGCTCAGCTTCCACCTCCAAAACACTCATCCTTCAGTAGGGTACAGAGTACCAGCCAAGAGTAGCCACAGCCGCTCTCGTCATTGCCAATTGAACCTGATTCACCAGGACTAGGGAGCTGTCTGCGGATAACTCTCACTGGCCCTCAACTTCCAGAGTTAGCAACAGCCAAAAGGAGACCGTGCCCAAGCAGCGCAGTCACAGACACAAGGACCACTTGATACTGTGCCACTTCATGCCCCACTTTTACTCTTATCAGTGGTCAGAGCGCCTGATGTGCTGCCTCCTAGCTTAGGGAAAAGACAAGAAAAAGAAAGTCCACATACAAAGTACTGCAATTGATGACTTTGAAGCTAGCCTTTCACAAAATGAGGATCAGTTGCATTATCAGTTACTAAACTGTTTGTTTCAAGAAGCAAAAGGCCAACACTGCAGAAACCTCTCTGCCAAATGCCTGGGCAGGAAGTCCTGCTCCACAAATTGACAAGCAGATCCTAGGAGAGCTACATCTGGAAGATGGCTGATCTCAGCCTTGTGCAAGTGCACCATGTTCACATCCAGAGCACCATGTTCACTTTACCCAAAGCATTGTTGGCATGACCTAGTGCTCAGCTCACCACCATCCAATCTTGTGCCAGCTGCAGAAGCGTGAACTGCGCCAACATTCTTGCCCAGAGCATTCTCTCTAGAACAGCAAGCAGTTCAAACTTTGAGGAAAGGAGGCCTAGCACTTCTCTTTCGGCCATGCCAGTGTTATAATATGGGGTTGCTGCAAAGAGCCTTACAGTATTCTCATCAACTGAAAGAAGAGAAAAGCAAAAACACCCACTCCTCCTGGAGGCAAAGAGCAGCTGAAGGCAGCCACTACCTGGCTACGTTGCCCCCAGTCACCACAGACTAAAAACTTAAGCGATCCAACTTCCACCCAGATTAAGGCAGATACAATTTCACCTTTCCAGATTATGAAATGAGAAGCTGACCATCTGCAAAGGTTAGTCTTAACCAGAAGGCACTGAACCAAGAAGCCAATATTTGAAAAGGAACTGGCACAAAGCTGACCCAGCGGAAGGGATCTGCCCAAACTGGATCCAACAGAAGGGATCTGGCTAACCATTCAGCAAGAGAACGAGTGCTAGACTGAAGGAGACTTTCCAGTAGCATCTGGAGACAGAGAGGGGGAAGATTCCCCCCCCCCAGTTTGGTGACAGCCCAAGATGTTCTCATTCTGCAACATGAATGCTGTGCATCCTTCCTGCTCAACTTGCAGATGCCCTTTCAGACACTTGGGAAAGAAAATGAACTGCAGCCACTGTCTTCCCCAAATTATTTCCAGCTAGGGAACAGGAGGGATCTACATTAAGACCGGGCCGCTCAATCCCATTCAATGTGCTAAGTGAGCAACAGCAGCAAGCTGTCAGGCCTAAGATAGCCTTCCTAAACTACAGCGTGTAGCTCTCCAACACCCTGGCACTCTCAGAGGTGCTCCTGTAGGGGAATGGTGGACTAAACAGAACTCCCATTACAGGCATAAGAAAACTCTCCTTTCTACAGTGACCAGCAGTGCCTTGTCTGGGAAGGAAACACCACTTTCTAGGACAGGAGGACACCACTAGTTTTCCTAAGGCCTTCTTAAGATCAGCTGTAGGAAAATGTAGGCATAGCAGCAGCAGTTTCTCATCCTTTCACAAAGTAAGGTCAACTCTGAAGCCAGTTCCTGGCACTTCCACATTCCCATCAGATTCCCAGTCTCTGCAGAATCTATTTATACATTTTTCTAAGATGTTTGGCACACACAATTTTCTTGAGCACCTACCTATTTGGGCAGGCTACAGAAGATTTCCCATAGGCCAGGCAACAACCAAATCGAAGGATTGAGAATCAAATATCAGTTACTACATAAAAGGTGGCACGAAACCCTTGCTCCTCAGAAAGAGAATTCTTCCATCTGATGTTGGCTCTCTGCCATCCACGTATGTGCCCAGTGTGCATTTCTGTGCTTGACCCACAGGAATGTCTCATGACAAACATGAGAAGGTGATCAGCACTAGCTTTGAGTTCCCCAGTGAAAAGAAAATGGCTTTGTTTGAGGTGTTCTTGCCCTGAACCACTGAAGTATGCTGGTCTTCATCCACCATTTTGAAAAAGGCCCATGAAAAAGGACCCCACAGGATCTCACAGGAAATGCCTGATTTGTGGAGATCAAGAGCTAGTTAAGATGATGACATTAAACACCTGGGGCAGGAGGATTACACTGGGGCAGAAAATTAAGACAAAAATATGTGCAGTTCTCTCTCAATTATTCATCAGTCACCAGGTGAAAAGGAGTAACTTCATAGGATCTTTTAAAAATAGCACCAGAGCACACTGACGTGTGAGCTTCAGGAGGGGAACTGCTCATCTTACTGCAGAAACTCAGGACACTTCACAGATCCCATTCAACAGCAGAAGTAATTCTATCCTCAAGCATCCAAAGCTAGGCACAGGCCAGGACTTGAAAGGCAGCCAGTCAAGCAGAGCTGGCTATAGAACCTCCCCGCCCCCACCCCACCCAAGCAACTGATGCTTTCCAGCAGCTCCTTCAATGAACAGCTTGGTGAATCAATTATCTCCTGCAGAAATACCAAGCACAATTTGCTCCTTCTAGAGACAGGCCAAGCCATCCTCCCACTCCAGACCTGCGCATTCACAAGCTGCAGTCCACCAATCACAAAGAAGTGCCCATGAGACGCTTCTGCTGACCAGCTTGGGGCGGCCAAAACAGGTGAATGGTGCATCAAGCAGCTACTGGGATTCAAGCACAGCAGATGGCTGCTGGGCTGCGTTTGGCTTGATGGGCCGTAAGTTATGCAGGCCCTTCCGGGGCATCCCAGACTCACTCCTCACAATTTAAGAATACTTGTTAACCACCACTGTTAAGGTTATTGGGGGTCAAAGGAAGAAAAGAAGACCAGGGCAGAAGCCAACTGCATTACTACTGAGCAGCACAAGGTCCCAGCGAGGACAGCACTTGGGGTGGATTCTCATGCATTTCATCAAAGCATACCTGATCCAGTTAGTCCATAAAACGTCTACATTGCCAAACATAGCTTCCTTTTGAAAACAAAATGTGGGATGAGGATGGAGGGAGGGTTGAAAGGAAAGAGAACAATCTTGAATGCACAGTATACATACGGGTTCCTCATGATACAGTTTTCATCAGCCACCAACTCCCTCATAATTTAAAATAGGCTTAAAAGCATCGAGCAAAATATCCCTGTAGATCTTGTTGAAATTTGGTGAACGGCCCACTACCCCCATCCATAAACTTGCTATATTATATATATACTTTTTTACATACACAAAATCACATTGTAAAATTGCATAATTAGGAGAGCCTGCAAATCATTTCCACAAGATTTTTTAAACATTGGGAAAATTCCCAAGATGGACAGAATATCACCCTGCATTCCGAGAAGTCTGCCCTGATTTGGGTTGGTTCCATGTAGGTCCTTGTCTAGTCTGTCAGATATCAAGCCTGTTGGTGGGAGGTGAAGCGAACAGGACAAATAGGGACCTGAGAAAGGAGATCTTGACGTTCTCTCAGGAAGTGCAACACAAGCCACATAAGGGGCATAGTGTCTGGCTAAGAAGGACCAGCAACTTTTAATGACCCATTTGTCATTAGCCTCCCAGAATCATGACTTCATTTCAAATGCCTCAATATTGCAGCCACCAGTTCAACCACTTTGAAAAGCTGGGAGGGGCAAAGCTCTGCATGACTGGTACACAAGTGAAAGATTGCGATGCCTTAATGCTTGTTCATGCAACAAGGCACCTGGTACACAGCTTCTTCTCCCACCAAAAAAATTGCTGCTCTTGAATTGCGGCATTTTAGCCCGGCTAAAGCCGCCTGCCTAGATTATTTTGTTTGGAGTCCCCAAAGATTTCTTGTCAACAAGCATCTCACATCAATTTTGTGCCAATAAAATGAAGACAGAATCCACCACTTTCAGATTCTACGCAATGTTTTTTGCTATCCAGGCAGAACATGACCCACCAGGGCAGAAGGATACAACAAGGGCCTTAGCGCCCTCTCCCCCACCACCTTGACATTGTGGCGATCATATATATATATATAACTATGGACACAAATGCAGCCTTTTTCACAATGTATTGAGTGGTGGTGCGAGCTTCCCTCCCAACTCTCCCAGGCCTCATCAGTACCCTGCATCAAGTTAACTCCATCACCTATTCCTGGCAGACAGATGAAGAGAGGCAGGGAAGGCAGCGACTGCTCAAAGCTGCTGTATACCACACATGCAAAAATGTTCTTTGTAAAATAATCAAACTGTGGAATCAAAGGGGCCGAGGCAGCCATACGAGGTAACTCTGGTTCAGTGGTGCTCTCTCTCTCGGTCACTCCTGGAAAGGCCAACCTGCATATGCTTACTTCTGTATCTGGAATATAAACAGACGCAAGTTGATGTTCTTGGCTGCCAGCAATTTGTTACATTCCACAGAGTCTATGATGGGGAGTGGCACATAGTCTGTTTCGTTGTTCTCGTTGGTAAAGACAAAGTGATAGATCACAGGGTTGATTTTCACGTCGTCGTAAGGTCCCTTGAGCAGCAGGAAGGAGCACTCCATGGGGGAGTTGACCTTGCTCTTGAGAATGAGCTGGAAGGAGAGGGTCCGCTTACATGACAGGTTAGGATTGCGCTCCGAATCATTAACCCGAGCCTTTAACACCCAGGTCTGGTTCAGCACCGTGAACCTTGGAGTTTCGTAGTAGAGGCGTGTGATGAAGTCATCTGTTCGGTAAGGACGGAACTGAACCTCTGCAAAAAAAGCAAGAAGATGGGGGACGGGGGGATGGAAGAAAGGAAAAACCACCAATTAAACCACAGAAGTTGGCAGCAAGAAAAAACAAAGCTCAAATTACCTGTAGCTACTGTGTGGGGCCTTCTTTGCCAGGATGCAAGGAGACAACAAGGGTGAGAGTAGCCATTCAGAGCTAGTTAGGGAAAGAAGCAACTTGGCTTCTTGAAGGGAAGGGGAGTAGGGAAGAGGAGAGAAGGAGATAAAACATCAATGCATTTTTATCACTTAAACACTATACAGTCTCAATATTGCTAAAGGTTTGTGAAGAGAAAGAACGCAGCCGTGGTGGAGCTCAAATAAGAGTTATGGCCACTGCAACAGCCCATCTGGTGCCACAGTGCGTTTGGCATAAAGGAAGGAGGTGGTGATGATGCTGTAACCAATCCAGGAATCAACCTTCAAGAAGAGATCCTGTCTACCAGCAAGAGGACTTGTATCCTACATCTGTTTGTCCAGGGGGCACCGAAGGGGTTGTCATCACCGAAGACTCTTCCATCTTCTTGTAGATTCTTTGCATCGATGGAGCCTCGCATGATCTAACTGAATGCTGCATAAAGAGCACTTCCTTACTCAACCACCAACATTAGTTTGCAGTGCACAATCACATCACAGCTCTGAAACTCAGACTTTAGTTACAAGGCCAAGCCCTCAACAGCAGCAAGTCAGAGGCCTCTCAAGTACCGTCTCTTGGGAGACCGAGAGGGAGGAGACAAACTCAGTCAGCATTGCAGGAGAAAGGCAGTCGATTCTGGATGCACTACTAGGTGTCCCCATGAACAGAGAGGTGCACAAAAACCAAGTCAGACAATGCAGTTCATGTAACATGGCACCTTTATTTTATTGGTATTGAACAATACAGATCTGTAGAGTAGCAAGGCACAGTTATGGAGCACCACAATGTAAACCAGAAACAGGGCATGGGAAAGAGACACCTTCAGGTTTTCACAACGTGCAGAAAATCCTCAGGTTAGACACATAAAGACAAAGAATAGTCCACTGAATCATTTGAGGCTCTATCCAATTTTAGACTCAAAGTATGTTAGCACAGTCCAGTGTCATTCTTTTAAAACCCTTCTCCAGTAGAGTCCATAGTGCAACGAAGTATATTGTTTTGTTCAAGTTTATCAAGATTGTTGGCTCAGTGTTTTAAAGTCTGATGTACAAAACCCAGGAATCTCACAGCACAAGCTCAGGGACAGGGAACCTCTGTGCACATTTATGCATCTTCTGTGTTTCCTGAGGACCATTAGGAGGGCACAGCAGCAACACCTGGACAAAGGAGGCGACGGAGTTATTCAAGCCACACAATCAGCCCGACTCAGCACTTTTGATCTTTCCAGGTCAAGCAGGAACTGTCTCTCTGGCTAGAGGCCATCTCCTTTCTAGCACAGAGGATCTCTGCCCTTCTTCTCTCACGGGCAGAGACTGCGCAGTGTTCAGGAACACTGGATGGGCAAGAGCCACCCCCTGCACCCAACTGTCAACCCATGCAGGTTGAGCCCACTCCACCCTGCCCCCTCAGCACTGCCACGAGGGCACTGCCCGGCTCCTCAGCAGAGCCCTCGTCTCATTCATATATGGCACCATCAGGGTGTCCAACTTGCCACCCCACTTGCAGCTGCTTGGCAGGGTGCCCCATAATAGCAACGGACTTCTCTGCAGGAGGGCAGTTGATCGCTTTGCTTCATAACCCGAGTTCACCAGCACTCCATTTGGCTTTGCTTTTAGCTCTAAGCGCCTTCTCTAACTCAGCTAGGACAAGCACTATCATCCTGCCAGGTTGCAGCACTTTTGCTGGGCCAAGGGGAGAAGTCACTGCTCCCCATGGCCGAAGACGGCAGGTTAAATCCAAGCAGACTCTGCCTGTAGGAAAGGTGAACATTGACAGCAAAGAGAAAGTGGCTTTCAGTATCTCTTCTCCCTCCGAGCCTCAAGAAACCCCACAGCCCTTCATGTGAACAGCTTGTCACACATTCTGTCAAACAAGGTTTCAAACCTACTGCAGGATTCATACCAGCAGAGGCTTGCCTGCAAAAGCTAGTTAGCTCTGCCAGGTTAAAACAAAAGCCAGCTTCCCCCCCACCCCCAACCCTGAGAAGTTACTTAGGAAACACACATACTTGGCAACTTTGTGTACTAGGTCACAGAGACCAAAAAATACTTCAAACACTGGAAAATTATGGACCATTTTAAACTTGTGGGGAAGCCTCTCCTCACACTTTCAGAACATATACAGCCACCACATGGGCCAACCATCCCACAAAACAAGAGCCGGCCCAAACTGAAAGTGCCACAGTGCTTTAATCCACAAGGAAGAACTTATTTGGAGAATTAAACACTCCAAAGACTGCTACTTCTGAACAGACCAGAGTCCCAACCACAGTGAATCAGAGGGCTCCGGATCAAAGAAACGCAACGCTGGTATTCATCCCAGTTCTGCAACCTTCAGACCATCAAATGCACTACATTTGCTTACCTTACCTGCTACTAGGAAGGATCCTTCTTCTATACGACATCAATGCTGCCCGGTGGACTAATCAGCAGAGGAAGAATGCCAAAGAACCAGTCAGTTCCTACTCATGTGCACAGCCTCTGAGCAAGCAGCCCAAGCACCAGAAATAGTGCGCTGCTCTTGAGCATTAAGATCCCAGCCACTTCTTTTTTCAAGGTCAAAGCACTGTGTGCAACATATAAACACAGGCCCACCCCATTCCACCCCTATACCTGAACTCTCAAGCATACAGACAGGTTCCTTGGAATGATCATTTGGGGTAGGATCCCTATTTGCTCAGCAAAGTCCAGCCCTTCTGATCTAGAGGAACAGTTGCTGCTCATTGCATAAGAGAAACAAGTTCATCAACAGAAAACTGATAGCAATGTGTGGCGAGAGATAAGGAGCACACACAACACCCAGCAATCATAGTTATTCATTTTATCTACAGCCCGACCAAGTCTCCATAATTACCTGTATAGCCAATCTTCTCAAAGCTGAGTAGGCCGAAGATGCTGTTGTACAGCTGCATCTCCTTTTTATGTGTTTGGTCCATTTCATCCAGAATCTCCATCAGTTCATTCCCTGTCTTGGTTGGGTGTGTGCATTCTGCCTCATGTACAGTTAGCTCATGGAAAGGACCTTGCCATGGGCACCCAATCCTCTTGTACTTGCACCGAGTGACCCTGCAGTTTAAGAGGAGGACAACACCCAAATGAATAGCAGCGCCAAGAAAGTGCAAGGTCATACACTGCACAGGGATGCTTAAGGGAATCGGAGCTCTGACCAAGATGCAAGAGAAACACCCTTGGAATCACCGATCATCAAGATCCAGAAATGTCCTCCTTCCTGCCATGTACTTTTTGGCTATCTGCCCTATGTAGCTATAGCATCTTCACATACATGATAAAAGACAGCTGTAGCGACGCATCAGGATGACGTGGAATTGTGTCCACATCAATAAAATACTGTACCACAGAACACCAGGCACTTAAAATCTCAAGAGTTGTCTTGTGTCTAACCATAGCACCCCCTCCCCTTACCACTACCTCTGCCCCCAGTTTGCTATGAACACTTATTATCTGTTGTGTAACCAAAGTTTTCTGTACAGAAAGGCTTGAATTCATTTCAGCAGCTCATGAACTAAAAACAAGAGCTTTGCCTGTGAAGGGCATTGAAAACTGGAAAGTTCCGAGTACCACCTGAGGCTGAAAAACAACTTGAGCATCTAGATACAAGAGCCTGCTCAGTCTCCGAGCCATTGATAAGTGTCAGATCCTTGAAACGCACTTTTGTAGAGGACAGAAAGCAGAAGTTGTTCTGTTTTACCCTGCCCTGTTCATGATAAACAACTGACTCTCAGGCACTTTCAAAGAAAGATGCACCATTCAAACTATCCCACAGATAGATTATGGAACAGATGGCAAGAGCACATAGAAACTGCCTCGTCAGATCAGATCAAAGACTACCTAATCCTAGCATGGATAATATCAATTTATATTAAATAGAAACATCTGTAAAAACAAAGCCAAGGCCGCCATAACCCCCTATGGCAACAACAGTAGACTGATGCCATCAAGCAGTTTTTTTTGGTTTATTCTGAACCTGCTGTCAATCAGTTTCACAGGATGCCACTCCCCTCCCCACTAATTCCTTTCTATCTGCTTTACACACAGCCCATATTTTTATGAGTCTCTTCTGCTCCTGAATCATTTTTAAGGGAAACCCTTAAAGGCACAAACCTCAAGCTTTCCTCAGTCTCAGAGGATGCTCCAAGTCCTCTAATTCAGGAGTAAAACATTTCCAAATAAATATGCCTAGGAAGGCTCACTATGCTCAGCGCAAACATGCACTGTACTGCAAACATGCACTGTACTGCAAACATGCACTGTACTGCAACAAGAACTGCTCTTTTCGTAACACCCTTTTCAACTCAGAGATATCGTTTCGGAGACAAGACAACCAGAACTGTATTCCATACATATGGTGTACATAAACACCATAAGTTTATATAATATCATTACGATATTAGCAGTTTGCACTATGCTGCGCGTACTTACATTAAATTGGCCCACGCACCCCAGTCTTCCAGTCCAAGATTTATCCCCCCCCACCCCAGTTGTGCCAGGGCAACCACCACAGAATCCAGTTCCACCAACCACTAGGTGCAACTCCCCACTTCTCTGGCAACACCAAAATGTCCTCATTTCAGCCTCCTAAGGCTGCAGTACGTCAGAGACTAGAATCAACGGTGGCACCCAAATATGCACCAAGCAAAGCTGTTTACCTGTCCTGGCACTCTTCTTTCTGGTGCCTCTCCAGAAGCGAACGAGGAAACTGACGCATGCAGAAGCCACACTCCGACGGCAGCTCACTCACAGCTTTTTCTACAGCCAGATTTCGGCAGCACAAACTCTTGCTGATCTCACAGCGACAATTGGGACACGTAGCCTGCTCCTCCTTCAGCCGGGCGTCTGCCAGCAGGTGAATGAAACATCCAGCACACATCAAGTGGCCATTTGTACACTGTGGGAAAAAGGAAACTAGACCATCAGAAAACCTCTAGAAAGCACTGCAAAACGTTTGTTCCACTCTACACTAATTCTGAATTTTAGTTAGCTTCCTAAAAAAAATGGTTCCATCCCTGCTTTTTCCTTGAAATAACACATTACCTGTGATGTTGCTTCTCCAGAAAACATTTTCAAAACATTTTGCTCAATAAAGTCCTTTAAAGCAGCGTCCTTCACCTTGCAGGTCGTAACTCCAATGGGGTCACAAGGCCTCATTTCAGAGGTCATGGCAACCATTCAAAGCCTGTGCAAGAGAGGGCTTGGATCCAAGCCAATAATAATGGTACTGCCTTATCAAAACTGAGCTCTTGACACAATCCTGCACAGCCTCTTCTCGGTTGTGTCTTGCCCACCAGGTCCTAAGGCCAGCCCTGCTCAAACTGTTATCTCACTGGGCTGTTGGGTAGACAGAAGAGGCAGAGGGAAATGGGCAGGCAGGGGTGGGGAGTGGGCAGATCAGGTCCCAGGAGGGGGGATCGACAGCAGGTCCCCAGTCTATTTACTTATTTAGGTTGTGGCACAAAACAGGCACTGCTTTAAAGCATACCCAATTTGTTCAGCTATGCTCCTGAATAAGCAGCAAAATGTTATCCAAGGAAGAAAAAGCAGCCATCTTCCTGAGAAAAAGTCTGGGAGAGGCAAGCCACTTAGAATTCAGGCTTCCCCCTACTCCATGTGAGCACTCCTGGCCTGACTTCAATGTTCCAGCTTTAAGTGAGAACTCAAGAGGTCAAAATCTAACCTGTTCAATAGCAAGACCTAAGAAGCATTCATTTCAAATGCTGAAAGCTTCTGTTGCACTATCAAACAGAGAGAAAAAGCAGCTTTGCGAGCAGCCCATGAAGCACAGGGGATGGACAGCAGTACATAAGATGACTAAATGCCCAATTGAAACGAGCCTGTCTTCAAAGAGCAACACACCAAATCTGAAGGCGCCCAGGTTTCACCCACCACTTTACATGCAGCTGGGAGGACAGCAGTGCAGAACATCCCCATCTAATAAGCACCCCTAAATGATATCCCTTCTTGGACTTGTTTTAGTAGTTCATCATTGGATGCTTCTGCACAGGTACTGCAAGTTCTTAAAGTGTGCATTATACTTTTCTATTCAGATATAAACTCACATCACCTCTTCATTTTCCTCCACCTTATCCTTTGCATTGTGACATATTTGAGACTAAGAGCCAAATCACATATTACATTAAACGTATTGAATTGCCTGGTGGTTTTATTTTTTTAAGAGTATGAAATGGAGCAGAACAGTGGTAGGGAGGGCTTTAGGACTCTGCCTGTTGTGTGAGCCAATCAAATATATTCCCTGCATGTTAATTAAAAGCTTGAAAGCCACTGGAAGCTGGTTTCCTTATTTAAAACCTGGGGGTGGGGTATGCAGTATGCTCAGGACTTCAGCAAAGACAAAGTCCTAAAGCCCTTCAATCTCCTACCATGGCTCTGCAGTAGTTCCCCAGCCACAACCGAGTCACATTGTGCATTTACCATAAGGTGTGATTTGGCCTCAAGTGATTCTATAACAGAGATCTGATGGCACCTCTTATCACTTGTGTTGGAAGAGGACAAAAACGTTTGGTCTGCAGAAGACCTCTCCTTCAGATACAGAATTAAGACAGACCTGTTTTTCATAAAGTCATCTAAGCCGCCATAGATTAATCATGCCCAACCCTTATTTGGAGAACATTCCCATTTTCTGAAGGAAGCCTTCCTGCCGTCTGCATGGCAGCATTTGTGAGCCACACCGACGGTAGTGCCTTTCCTACTTGGTGGTAGACATGAGTTTATTTTTGTGGTTTTAAACAAGCTCCACTGACTCTGGAGAAATTTGATCCTCTTGAGTTTTTCCATGCCGTTTCCTTTTTATCAGTCCCCTTATTTTTGAGAAGTTTCTGTACCGGCATTGCAGGCATCTTATTGTCTAGTGTGCACCCTAAGGCATCTGGTGAGATACAGAAAGCTGGACTAGGTGGGCACTCATTGGCCTGATCCATCAGGGCTCTTCTTACATATTGGAAAACACGAATACAAGATCCCTGCAGCTACACAAAGGCAGGACATGAGCTCACCTGCCCAGTAAATTCAAGAGATGGAAAAGGAGCCACCCAAACTCATAAGCATATTAGTCTATTTAAACACAAGTTAGGTTCTGTGAGAAATACAGTTGTGTGATACCCAATGAAACTTTGCTATACTATGCTGCTCACAAAAAGCAGTACTGAAACAAGTAGCACAAAACGCCCCAGGGTAAGGGCTCACAATATCCCTGGGCAATTTTAAGGAACAGGGCGGGCCTGATGACATACACGCAAAGATTATTATTATTATTATTTTTTATTATTATTATTTATTGTCATTGCATTACACAACGAAATTCACTGACACCCGGAGACCAAAACCAACGCACACACTAAGCTCCCAAACAATCCCCCCACATCCCCCCACCCCCCACCCTCCCTTAAAATTCCTCCCCTAAACACAAACATGCACACAATAGACAATAGTACAGTCCGACTGCCCCTATCTACTGGCACTTAAGTCCATTGTTCAATGCTATTATAGCTCTAGGGTAAAAACTGTTTATGAAACGTGTCGTCCGAGTTCTAATAGTCCTATATCTCCTGCCAGAAGGCAGCAATTCAAAAAGGTTGTAAGCAGGATGGGAAAAATCTCTAAGGATGTTATGTGATTTCTTTAAACAGCGGGTGGCGAAAATATCATCAAGGGTAGGTAGCCGGAGCCCGATAGTATGCTGGGCCACATTAATAATTCTCTGTAGTGCCTTCTTATCCCCTACAGAGCTGCTCCCGTACCATACTAAAATATTGTATGTCAGGACACTCTCGATGGTACTGCGATAGTAGGCCAGAAGTAGACGCTGAGAAAGGTTCATCCTCCCAAGCATCCTTAGGAAGTACAGCCTCTTCTGCGCCTTCATCACTAGCATATCAACATTTAATTTCCATGTGAGGTCCAATGAAATGTGGGTACCCAAAAATTTAAAACTGCCAACCCTCTCCACCTCCTCACCGTTTATATACAAAGGCAAATGCACATCTCTCTTCCTCCTAAAATCAATTATAAGCTCTTTAGTTTTTTTGGCATTAAGTGTAAGATGGTTTTCTTTACACCACAATATCAGCCCTTGTACTTCCTTTCTGTACGCAGTCTCGTTGTTCTCATTAATAAACCCCACTACTGTCGTATCGTCTGCGAATTTGATAATAGCATTGGTACCATACAGTGGGGTACAATCATATGTGTACAGAGAATAAAGGAAGGGGCTTAGCACACAGCCCTGAGGGGCTCCTGTGCTTAATATTAGAGTAGAAGAATAATGAGATCCCATCCTTACTGACTGTGGCCTATTCGTCAGAAAATCCTTTAACCACAAACAAATCTTTTGATGTATGCCTAAATCACGCATCTTGAGAAACAACCTACTAGGTAGTATAGTATTAAAAGCCGAGCTGTAGTCCACAAATAACAGCCTTGCATAAGTACCTTGTTGTTCCAAATGACGCAGTACCATATGAACAACAATAGACACAGCATCATCCGTGGATCTATTGCTCCTATACGCAAATTGATATGGATCCAAAGTTGGTGGTAAACTAACCTTAACATAATTCAACACCAGTCTCTCAAAACATTTCATGATGACAGGTGTTAAGGCCACAGGTCTATAATCGTTAAGAGATGCCACTACAGACTGCTTAGGGACTGGTACTATAATAGATGTTTTCAAACAAGTTGGGACAGAACACAGCAGCAAAGATAGGTTGAAAATATCCGTAAATACTCCAGCCAACTCTGCAGCACAGTCCCTGACAACCCGTCCCATAATTCCATCTGGTCCAGTTGCTTTACGAATATTAACCTTCTGAAAGGCCTGTCTCACGTCAGAAATTTGCAGTAAGAGGGGTTGTTTGTCAATGTTAGGCTTTGATGTACTCTCAATTTCAGATGCCGGGGCGATGGTTGTCCCTGTTCTCTTAATTCCAGATGCCGGGGCGATAGTTGTTCTCTCAATTTCAGATGCTGGGGCGATGGTTGTTCCTGTTTCCGCCTCAAAACGGCCAAAAAATTGATTTAATTGCTCTGCCAAGGAATCACTGCAGCAAGTCAAACTGTTTTTATTGCTCTGCCCCGTAATTTGTCGCAAACCTTGCCATACCTGACGGGAGTCCGAACTCTCAAAAAGTTGTTCAATCCTTTGTTTATATGCATCCTTAATACCCCTTTTCAATTTAGCTCTAGCCTCTCGGTACTGTGTCATATTGCCAGAATGGAAAGCAGCATTCCTAGCCCTTAGTAAGAGACGCACCTCCTTGTTAACCCAGGGCTTGTTATTAGAAAACTCCCGTACCTGTCTAGTAGTAGTGACAACATCAATACAGCTTTTGATATAAAACAAAACTGTTGAAGTATAAGTCTCGATGTTATCCTCCTTAAACAGTGCCCATTCAGTGTTCCTAAAACAATCTTGAAGTTGCTCAGATGCACCATCAGGCCACACCTTTACCTCTCTAGTTGACGGCCTAATTCTATTTACAAGAGGTCTGTACGATGGAATCATAAACAAAGATATATGATCAGATTGTCCTAAATGGGGCAAAGACATAGTCCTGTATCCATGCATAATATTACTGTAAACCTGATCCAAGATATTTTCCCCTCTTGTAGGACAGTCAACATACTGGTAGAACTTAGGGAATACAGTTCTTAGATTAGCATGATTGAAATCACCTGCTACCACCAGCGCTCCATCTGGGTAGGCCTGTAGCTGTTTATTAATAGCAGTGAACAGATAATTTAAAGCTATAGTCTTATTAGCATCAGGAGGTATGTATACTGCAGTTATTATTACGATGTTGAATTCGCGAGGTAGATAAAACGGGCGACATTTCACTTCCAGATACTCCAAATCAGGTGAACAATGGGTATCCATTATCTGAACATTTGTATGTTGAAAGATGTTGAAAGAGCCAGCTGGGAAACAGGCACCAGCTAAGAACTTGGACGCCACAGTGAACTTGGGTCCTCCTGAGAAGTCCGAAGAGGATCAAGTGTAATACAGAAATGCCTGGCATTTCAACTAGCAACTCATCCAGGATGGCATCACTAACAGAGCTAGGCATCACTTGACATCACAGTGGCGCTGGGGAGGTTGAGAGTGCAGGCCAGGAGACAACTCTCTGAGCCAATGGAGTCTAGGCTAGGGAAACTGACTCAATGCCCCACTTAGTTGCCATGAGCAAATTCTCTTCTCAGACCAACCTGCCTCACAGGATGGGGTGCTAAGACTAAACTACAAGGAAGAGATGGACATGCATGTCATGAATAACCAAGTCAGAAATACTCTGTCACAAGGACATAGTCTGTAATGACTCCTCTATTTTCGTGGTGTTCCAAAACATTATACAAGAACTGGGTAAACAGTTTTGGAACACCACGAAAATAGACTGGAGCCAAAGGAACTGCGAATTCAACATTAAGAAGGGGAGGGGGAACAAGCAAAAAAATACAAACTCCAGAGGCACAGATCTAGTTGCATTGTGCCAAGAAGAGCAGTAACAGCACTATCTAATCAAAGCACGAGGGGGAGAAAAGAATGCCAATGATAGCTATCTGCTAAGAAGCATTCCCTGAAGATACTCAGTGTGAAATTACAGCTGTTGCTGGTAGCAGGAGAGGCCTTTCAGGGAGGGACTTCCTGGAAGTTGGTTGATCTGACAGCAAGGCAGAGTGGAAAAGGGAAAGCCTGCAAGCACAATACTAGAAACACACTGAGGAAGCTCCTATCCCTTGGAAATAGGCCCCTGCAAATCCCCTCACCAGGAGCCAGAGCTCCCCTCCTGCTTGCTGCTACAGGAAACCCTTCTCAAGTTGGAGGGAACCAGAGGCTTTCGTGTCATGATGCATCTTCTGGTTCCAAGCTCAGCATATTAACTGTACTGAGAAATGCATTCTCATGAAGCACTGAGGAATCCAATCGGTGCCTTCGGAGCTTTTATCCGCTCAAAGCACAATATATTGAAAAGAGATCTGCCTCCCTTCTCTCAATTTCTCTGGAACGTGAAAGGAGAGGAGGCAGAAGTGACCACAGGCTAGGGTCTGGTTAAGTCCAAAGGATTCAGACATGGGCTGAAATCTCTACTTAGTCAGGGGTATCAGTCAGTTAGCCTCAATTTGTTGATTTGTTGCATTTTACAGGCAGCCTCATTTTTCTGCCTGTAAAGGTGGGTATGAAGGTAAACAAGATTACAAAGCACTTTACCTCTGAAGTACAATATTATATAAGTGGTAAATATTAAATACAGGTCTATGACGCCTGGGCTTTCTGGGAAAGACAGCCTATCCTAAATGTTCACAGCGTACTAGGCTGTCAACACCATGCCCTGCAATTACTCAGTTTATATTCTCAAGGTAAAGCCCTTCCTGTTTGTGAGTCGTTTCTTTTGAACCAAGCTGAATTTTCCCAAGGCAAACTTCTTACATGGCATAGCTTCCTTCCTCCCTTCAGCTCTCATTGCACCACACCCTCTAGGGTTATTTTACCTGTATTGTACAATTTATTTATATGTTATTTATGATCGGTGATGAATTCTTGTAATCAAGACGGAGCCGTTCCTGACGAACAGGTATATTCTGCCTAGAGGTTCACCTCTCTGAATTATTGTAAGTTAGGATTCCCTCAATACATACAGACACACTTCCTATTTGAGATGCAAAAGCCATCTGCTCCAGGAACATAAGGGACTGAGCTGAGGGCTGAGGGAGACCGAAGTTCTCCAAGTTGCCAATGGTGGGGGTGGCCCTACACTACAACATAAAAGAACCATAGTCTGAGAAAGACCAACAGAACCTTTCCTGCAGCAGCCCTGTAAGTCACAAGAAGACTAATCAGCTTGCCACTGCAGAAAGACTTGACTCAGCAAGCACACAATTCCTCACAAAGCAGTCTTCCAAGAGTACTCCATATACCCTGTGTAATGTTTGCTAAGTGTTGAACAGATCTCCTAGATCCATCAAACAATGGATGAACAGGATATACTAACTGGGCAAAAAAGGCACTTTTAGCAGGGGGAGAGTAACTGTCCCCCTTTACCCCAGCACATTGTCTTTTCCAGTTATAGTTTGCGTGTGGTGCTCTGTATTTGTTTAGATTGTGAACCCTTTGGGGTCAGGGAGCCATTTAATTATTTTCTCTTTAAACCACCTTGTGAACTTTTTTGGTGAAAAACTAATTTTTGGTGATAAATTAAGGCAATTATAGCTATGCTGATTCCACAGCAAAACACAGCAAAATCTAATTTCTTTTTACTGCTGCTATGTTATAACATAACACAGGCATTCCTAGTCATATGTTATAGCAATAGTAAAAAGAAATTAGATACATCCCTCCAGAAACAACTATGGCTTAAGAGCAAGAATACGACATACAAGTTGGGTACGAGTGCTCCCTAGCAATTATCAGGATTCCTAAGTACTACTCCCAGAGAATAAGGCACCATGACAAAAAGTTGCAAAACAAGCCTCTAGTTGCCCAGAAAGCTCAAACTGATAGTTTGGTCACAAAGTCAACCTTTCTCAAACCCAAAGACTGAATTTAAAACTTATCACTGTACAAAAGTGCCTTAAATGTAAGTTGCAGCATACAATAAAGGGCAGTGAAGCACCTTCAGGCTTTTTCACACAACCTCCTCTTAGCAAATTCTCAAAAGGCTGGTCTGTGTGAATTTGCTAAGAGGACATTGTGTGAAAAAGACTGGAGGTGCTTCACTGCCCTTTATCTCCTGCCATACCATTTTGCATGGTCCATCCATTGGAAGTACTACCAGAAGTAACAGATGATTACATCATTGCCAGTTACTTCTGGGTTAGGAGGCAAGATACAATGTGATAAAACCCTGGTAAGAGGCTCAGAGAGAACAGGAGGGCTTTCTCAAGCACCCCAAAAGCACTAGAGCCCTGCCCGCGGAGCCTCCTACCGCTGTTTGTCATGTCACTGGTCTTGTTGCCCGGCAGCAGGTGTCTAGACACCACCTCAAACACCACCAGACCACTAGTCCCCATCTGTGGTCCGCGAGACCCTGAGAAGTGGTCCATAAGATCTCAGAAAAAATTGCCTTCAATCACCCACGTCCCACCAAGTGAGCATTTTATTTCCCCACAGACCACCAGAGAGGGAGGAGATCAGACCATCTCTGTCACAGCCAGCAACAAAAGCAGCAACCCACAAAACTTCTCTATAAATAATAAATATCTGACAAACGTTTTCTAATTATAAAAAATATAATGATATTTTTTGTGTGCAGGATGGTGAGGGTTGGAGGGGGTAGCATGCGGTCCACAACAATTTTAATATTTGCCTTAGTGACCTGTGGGTTGGGAACCACTGACATAGACAAAGAGGCCTCCATGGGCTACTGAAATGGTCAACAGGAAACATGTCATTTTTGCTTGGATGCAGATCTTAAGCCATTCTCACAGCCATTGAGCTCTAAGATAAACCATAGCGCCCCCCTCCCCAAGTATGCAAAAAATGTTCTGTAGGTTCTCCAAAAGCAGTGACAAGTGAACCCATATTTCTGAGAAGTAGAAGGCCTGTTTCCTTTGGTAAGGCAATAAGCCAACTACCCTCTCTTAAATACCCATACCATCAATAATAACCCCATTGTTCTCTGCTACTCAAGTTCCCAACTCCCAATATGGGAGAAAATACAGCCTTTGCTTGCTTTGCCAATTCAGCAGAAGCAGGACTTTTGTCATCCGAAGTCTTCAGTTCTTTGGAACCTTCTCCTTAAAGAGGTTAGGAAAGCAGCCTCTTTGCTGGTTTTCTGGCCAGCTGCAAGACTTTGCCACCTTTTATGCAGGTGTGCAGCTGTTCTGGATTTTTTTTCCTGTGGTTATCCCTGTAGTTTCAGCTTTTGTGTGGTCTATTTCCAGATGTGTTTGCGTTTAATTGTAAACTAAGCTATCTGATATATTGTTGTATATTTTAAATATATCAAAAAGATCTGCTTATTTTGTTCATCATAAGCTTACTGCAATTTGAGTTATGAATGTCAGAATTTATTTTTGTAGATCTGTAAAATATGTTGATTCTGTTACCATCCTGAACCGCTGCAAAAGCAGGAAGGAGAGCACTGCCTGGTCACCAGACAGCAGTTGGGGAGAAGTGGTCTTCGGGATCTGAGGCCATGTAGGGCTTTCGAGGTTGAAATCAGCACCATGACTTGGGTCTGGAAGCTGACCCACTGGGGCTGACCATGGGCACATTTGTCCACATCCAATAAGAGAATGTGCAGTTGCATTTTGCACTGGTTGGAGAACTATCACCTCATGCACAGTCTCACACCAGACTGAGGCAAACAAAGGCACTGCATTAGCAGAAAATGCTTCAATTACCAGTATTGACTGAGAGTTTAATTGCCTGTGTGCTTCTCACAGACTTGCTAACAACACAATTTCACTGTGACAGTATCTCTTTTCAAACTGGTAATATTTTATAGTGAATTTGCTCTTCTAAAAGAAAAAACGCTACCCAATTCCTGACCCATATTTCAGCAACAAATGATGGGGGTAGCCCAGTGCTGTCATCTCAACAGCAGGCACAAAGTCTAGGGCGCAATCACCAAGTGTAACATCACCAAGGCAATGACCTTTGCTTTTAGGGACTTAACTAAAGCAAGTCACATGCTGCCATCACATGTTCTGTGCTTCTGGTTCTCACTCTGCTTCTATCAGTTCAAGTTCCTGTTCAGCACCAATTAAGGGGGGGGAGGAAAGGAGAGAACATACTGCTTTCTTGCAGCAAGGCAGCCATCATCCAAGGCGCTGCTGGACAAAAGTCCATTTTATTGTCAGCTTGTTTGTTTGCCCGAGACGCCCTCCGTGGCTTCTCTGCCCTGAAATGTTTGCAGGAATTCACTGGGAGTAGCGATGGAGAAAGAAACCATTCACTACTTGTGCAAGAGGAGAACATGTTGGCATTTAAGAAAGGGACTTACAGAATGGCAGCAGGAGGGCTGCCTTCTCTCCTGCCAATATGGTGCTCTTCCTGCCAATGCACAGATACATAAGCCTGAATACAGAGACTCTTTGCTACAGCAGCAAAATGGCCCCAAAAGACCCATGAAGTCTAGAACACGCTCAGTTAGCAGAGCAAGATGTGATAACCACACAGCACTACACAATAGACTTTCTTGTGAGCAAGATGCTCTGAGTCTGCTCCATGCTTCTCTTTCAGGTTTCCCTACTTCACATGTACATATGAAAGATGCTCACATTTGCCTAGCAGTCAAGCATCTAGCAGTTAAGTCTGAATGTTTCCTGCATTTATGAAATGAGATGGACCACTCGATTTTCTCAAGTAGTCCTGAGAAGGCATATCCTTAGAGGCAGAGAAGAATTAAAAAGAGAGATGGAGAAGGGAGAATGAAGTCCCAGTGTTATGTGGTGAGACTGTAACCACAATAATCCTGTGGCAAAAGGAACAAAAGGAACAAGAGCCTGCCTCTCTGTATAGGCACACTGAATATTTGGATTAGCAACTGAAACTGCTGTAGAAATGACAGCTAGTCAATAGGATAGATCAGGACCTCAGATTCCTGCAATTTTTCAACCTTGTTGTCTATTAGACCCCACCCCAAAACCCCAGTTGCAACTGCCATCCTTTGAAGACTCACTCAACTCACATACAGCACACAAAAATAGCCAGGAGTATTTACCGGTAATCTTACACAAAAATCCTACAAAAACAGAAGATGGGACTGTGGAACAAGGGCGCTGGGTGGTCCCTTCCAGCGCTCTGAGCAGCATCACCACAGGATGGTAATAATGTGATCATTATTTCAGAGGATGATCCTGAACTGGGTCAGAGCACAGGCTCTAACATGAGGGGGATAAGGGAGTCATAAAATGGCTCACTCCCGGCTTACTGTTTACAACCCACCTCTCTCTCTTTCAAGAAACTGATAAAATACTGATGAGGGAAGGTGGGGAGGAAAGTCAAAGCAGTATACTGTACTGTATCCTGGACCCAGCCCCTCTTGAGCCAAAATTCTGCACCAGGAAGTTATGCTAATGGGAAGGAAGGAAGGAAGGAAGATTTCTTCCAAATCTGTCAGGAAAAAAGCCCAATACAGAGGATGATTGGACCAAAAAGCAAGAGGCTCCAACAGGAAGAAAGGCCAAAGTCTATCCCAGTTCCGTACCTGACAGAGAGAAAGCTCAAAGCTAAACAGAAGGTCATAGGAGAGAGGTGGCCTTATAGGCAGGACCAGAGAATTACTGCCAGATCAACCACCATCATGATAGAGACTTCTCCAGTTCTGCGTATAAGAATGCAGCATGTGGGAGCGAGTGTAAGACAGGCAGCCACAGCAGAATGAGAGTGGGGCACAGTCTGCATATTTTGTTTAACAATTTGTGCCTTGCCTTTCTCCTATCAGATAACAAAGGTTAAACAGATATAAAAAATTAGAAAATAGCAGCAGAACAAGAAGGAAACAGACATACTGTACATAAATACTAGACAAACGTAACAATCAAAGGCAATCGGAGAAGGCATGCCGAGATACAACTGCATGATTTGTGCAGAAAGGAGACCAATAGTATATACCCAACTGACACCATATACCCATAATTACACCCATATCTTCAGATTTACCAATCCCAGGATGGTTCTGTACTTTCAAGTCATAATAGGGGCTAAAACAGTTCCACACCATACCTACACATCCACTGAAGCCACACCACCACCTTCGCACCAAATTCATTGAGTATCCATGTAACAAGGGATCAGAAGGATATGCAACCCATGCAAAATTAACTTCAAAAATAACTTTCTAAACGGAAAGCCCTAAAGAGAAACACCTCTTCAAACACTTTGTTAGATTTCGGAAAAGGTCAGCTCCTAACCTGACTTGATAGAAGTCTGAAAAAGGATAAATGAAAATAAAGCTTTTCCAGCCGGGAGTAGTTAAGATGTCAGAACCATCTCTCGACCATTCTGTCATGTGACGAGCATCTCTGTGGCCAGGTCCCTACAGAAGGTGAGCCCACCTACTTCAAGGGGGCCTTTGCCAGAGGAAACGGGCAAGGACGTAGCCAGAAAACTGTCGACGGGCACACACCGAATGCGAAGAGAGCGGGAAGGGCTCAGGGGAGCAGCGCCTGCTTCACACGCGGAGGCGCCGGTTCAGCCCGCAGCGGCCTCTCCGCAGGCACGGCCGGGCCTGAGACCCCGGGCAGGCGCAGCTTCCAGGCAGCGCCAGGGACACGGCGCTGGCCAGACCGAGGACCCGCCCGGCAGGAGGCCGCTTCCGTCCCCGGGGAGAGGCAGGAGCTCCTCCCGCGGCAGGCCGAGGCACCGGGCACGCACCTGGTAGACGGAGGCCTTGGGCAGGTCGAGGCACACCGTGCAGCACAGCACCGAGTAGAGCCGCTCCTCCAGCTTGACGCCGCCGCCGCCGCCTCCGTCCGCCCCGCCCGGCAGCTTCAGCCGCTTCTTGGGCGGCGCGTCGGGGTCTCGGTCGCCGCCGGGCTCGGGCTGGCCCTGCCGAGCGCCGCCGCCACCCCCCGCTCCCGCCCCGCCAGCCCCGAGCGGCGGCCCCGGCTCCTCCGCGCCCCCCGGGCCAGGCCCCGCCGCCTCCCCCAGGGCCAGCGCGCCCCCGGCTCCGGCCGCCACGACGGCAGCCGCCGCCGCCACCCCGCCGCCAGGCTCCCGCTCGTCGGGCCCCGACATGCTCCGCTCGGCTGGTGCGACTAGCTGGGCTGGGCTGGCCTCGCCTCAGCCGGTCACCCCCAGGCCCGGCCCGGTCGCCTCAGGCGCCGCCATCTTTGTTTGGCCTCTTCGTTCCTTCCCTCGTCAGGCCCAGACGAGACGGGCGTCCTCAGGACACGCCCACCGGCGGCTGAGCCAATCCGCGCGCCGCTCTCGTCTCAGACAGGTGAGGCTCTGAGGCCCACCCCCTCGCCCTTCAGCCCACCAATCATAGGGCGCGGGGCTCCGTACAGGACAGAGCCGGTCGCCGCCTCCAATCGCTATCCTCCCCCACCGCGACAGGCAGCCCACGTACCGCCGGAGTTGTACGTTCGCCACTCCTCCAATCGCCGCCTGCTGAGGGCGGGCTTGCTCTCGGAGTGGGCGGGATCGTCGCCGTGAAGAGCACAAAAGACCAGCCGACAGGCCGGCTGCGGAGATGCGCCTAAGGCCTCGCCCTTGCCTGCGAGGGGACGCCGAGTGAGGGCCGCGCTGAGGCGCCTCCCCGAGCCAGCGCGGTCAGGGCCTGAGGCGGACCCGCGCGCTCGGTTTCCCGGGCCTCAGGGCAGGGCCTGCAGACCTCTCAGTACAAGGTCGATTTTACACCAGTACAGAGCTTCTCAAGCCTCTTAGACAGGGGCCTACTTTTTAGAAGGGCGTCAGAACCGGCCAAGGGATCTCCTTAACCTGGAGGTGACGTCATGGACGGAAGTGACCTCATCAAGCAGGAAGTGCTGTCCTTGTGATGTAATCAAATGACACTCTTGGAATGCAAACTGGCATTCTTGGACTGAAGCAATTGCACAACCATGAAACATCCCTGACAGAAAGCAAGATGAGGGCAAAATATTGTGTAAAAGCACTGAACTAAAAGCAAAATTAAAAAAAAACCAAACCCTCACTTGAAAATTCAAACTGCGAACTCACAAAAAGAATATAGCAAGAGTAAAGTCTGTTACTTCCAAGATGGCTGCTTCCAGCTCTCCGTGACCAGGTTGAGTCCTAACCTACAGTCTGAGAAAAACTATTTTACACATTTTTTGCAGGCTGGAAAAAAAATCAGCTTTATATATGGCAGAGAGGAACGATGCACAGCATGCTGTCTGCCCCATTTGTTGTAGAAACCTAGATTGTTGTGTTTATGCATGTGCAAAAATGACACAATTTCCTCACCACAGTCTTTTTGCAGCATCATTGAAAAGTAAACTTGCGGAAACTCAAATTTGTTTTGTCAGCAGAGGTGATACTGGCATT
>JAJKFI010000036.1:1292062-1305186 GCA_029204185.1 Lerista edwardsae | reverse complement strand
CTCTCTCTCTCTCTCTCTCTCTCTCCCTCTCTCTCTCTCTCTGTGTGTGTGTGTGTGTGTGTGTGTGTGTGTGAGAGAGAGAGAGAGAGAGAGAGAGAGAGAGAGAAACCAGCCAGTGGGAGGGGGCTTTTCTGGCCAAGTGAGCAACTGAGCCTGAACTGGACCATTCAATATGAAACGTTAACAGCCGCGTATCAGAAGGCGTCTACCAGCAAAATACTGTCTGATGTGGACAAAGTGCAGATCGCACAAATTCCCTCTGGGGAGCAAACAGACCAACTTCATGCAGGCCTAGACTGGGCGAGTGTCAGCCAAAGGCCTCCACTGGAAGGCTTCGTGCCGGGGAGCCCCACAGCGCCAGGCCACGCTGGGTCTTCTCCAGCCAAGGCAGCCGTTCCCTGGGCAGGCTGCCTCCTTCAGCTTGCCCAAAGGCATTTCCCTGCCCGGACCCCCAGCCTCCCCCCTCCCCCCTCAGGCTGCTCATCCAAGACCGTCCCATTCTCTAATTAACACACAGCTTTTGTCTAGCGCTTTTGGAATGTGCAAAGCACATCGCGTGTGTGGCTTCGAGGCAAGCCTTACAAAACCCTGTACAGGATACAGGCAAACGAAGAGTGGCTGCTGCATTTCAGGCTTCCTCTGCTTTCGTGATGTTGTGTGCTGGCCTGGCCTTGGTCTTCAGTCTCTGTGTTGAAATGAGCCTTGAGTGTCACCCTGGGTCCCCCATTATCAGGGGAATAAACCTTTTAAATAAATGGCACTGCAGAGGGTGTGGGGGTACAGTCCAGCATGCACGC
Source organism: Lerista edwardsae (assembly GCA_029204185.1). Classification (NCBI taxonomy): domain Eukaryota; kingdom Metazoa; phylum Chordata; class Lepidosauria; order Squamata; family Scincidae; genus Lerista; species Lerista edwardsae. Next base: position 1,304,389 of record JAJKFI010000036.1, on the reverse strand, counting down.
AACTGCATGGAATCTGTGAGTTGCGCCCAGCCTTTTCTGCAACATAGCAAGGGATTTGGGGGGGGGGGGCGTTTCACTCTTTCAGGGTTCCATAATGCTTCAAAAGCTCCATAACAGAGAGTTACAAACCAATGATTTGTTACTGATTTCCCATAACTCTAGCACTTGCCAAACAATAAGTGGGAATGGAAAGCCTCAGCTTGTCATTACAGGCTTTGGCTTACTCTGGTGTAGCAGCTGGGCCCAGGGGCTGCCTCTTGATCAGGATTGCAGCATGGGGGGGGAATCCTTGCCAGGGTGGCTGTCCAGGCTGTGGAGCCTTCCAGTGTGCCTCTTGATGCCAGATGCTGCTGCCTTAGGCCTCCCTTGCAGGCTTCCCATTGGGGCATCTTGTGGGATGCCAGACTAGGTGGACCCCCTTTTGCCTGATACTCATTTTTAGGGAGTGATGGGAAAGCTTCACAGGTTGTAGCCAGGACAAAGACTGAAGCCGGGTCCTGAATACTGCTCTGATTTGTATCATGGCTATAAAAGGGGGCTTTGCTCTCTAAGACCACCATTTCCAACTCCCCCACATGAACTACGTATTAGCACTACCCAAACAGAGCTGCAAATCCGTTTTGGCCCCTGGACAGTCACGCCCATTTCCTCGTCACTCAGCCTGCCTCTAGCCCTTGTTCCCGCCCCAGAGTGAGGCTGTGGCCCCTCTTGAATGGGCCGGTCTCCACTCCTGGGGATTGCGGCTGATCCCCCTGGGAATTGCACATGTGGTGGTGGGGGGGGGAAGGCCACCTTTCCAGGCCTGGGGTCTGTTTCCTCCTGTCCATTCTCCTGCATGGCTTGGGGGGGGGCAAACCAGGGGACATCCACTAAAACTGAGTGTTGGGAGAACAGATAAAATATAATACTTTTTTTACCCAGCGTGTAATTATTCTGTGGACCTCCTTGCCACAGGATGTGGTGATGGTGTTTGGCCTGGAAGCCTGTAAAAAGAGATTGGACAGATTTCTAGAAGGAAACTTCATCACAAGTGACAAGCCATGATGAGTATATGTAGACTCCTGATTTTAACCTACCTCAGAATGCCAGATACAAGGGAGTGGCAACAGGATGCAGGGACCTGGTTGTCTCGTGTGCCCCCTGAGGCATCTGGTGGGCCACTGTGAGGTACAAAAGACTAGATGGGTCTTCAGCCGGATCCAGAGGGGCAGGATAGCAAATTCTGTTTTATTTACCTCATGGTAAGGGAGTAGCAAGAGGATGCAGGCATCTTGTTGCCTTGTGGGCCCTTGGCCTGATCCAGCAGGGCTCTTCTTCGGTTCTTAAGGCCCAGGTTGGGTTGCAAGTTATTATAGCTGCCTCCCCACAGACAGGATAGCAAATTCTGTTTTATTTACCTCAGAATGCCAGTTGCAGGGGAGTGGCAACAAGATGCAAGCCTCCCTGGGGCACCTGGTGGGCCACTGTGGGATACAGGAAGCTGGACTAGATGGGCCCTTGGCCTGATCCAGCAGGGCTCTTCCTACGTTCTTATGAATTGGGGGTGGGGGTGGAGAGATGAGCACGTAGGGGCCCGAGAAGTCCTCACTCAGTGGAGAAATGTGTCGTCCTTGCGGAGAGGGTGGCCTTCCTGATTCCTTGCCCGCGGTGCTGCTGCTGCTGCTGCTGCTGTTTTCTCCTCCCCAACTCCTCTCTCCCAGGGCCCCACAGCTTTCCGTATGGAGCCGCCAAGGCGGACGGAGAAGGCGCCGCACAAGGACCTCTGGAAGGAGCTGGCCGGGGTGGACAGTACGTACCCGCAGGTCTCCCCTGGCGATTTGATTGGGTGGCAAACGGCAGAGACTGTCCCGCTGCCCCTCCCCAGCCTGGCATTGTGCTTTGAGCAGTGCCAGGTCAGGGTTCAGGTCAGCTGAGGTCAGGCTGGGGTGAAGGGTCCATGCTCTGGCCAGAGGGCAGCAACCAGGTCTCCGCTGTGCAGTGTGGGGCGGAAGGTCTTTCCCCGGGGACTCGTCGTCTGGCCAGGCGTAATCGGATGCTGTGGGAAGCAGCAAAGGCTGAGCAGCCAGGGCCCCCCCCCCTCTGTGTGTGTCTCATGGACTGGGGCCTTCTTTTGCAGGCAGTTCTGACGGTGACAGAGGCAGCAGCACTGAGGAGGAGGAGGAGGACGAGGAAGAAGGCGGCCCTGGCTGGGGAGGGCTGGGGGACGCCCCCTCTCCACTCACTGAGTTCCGAGCCCTCAAGCAAGAGGCTGCTGAGAAATTCTGCCTTGCAGAAGCAGAGGCAGCCGACGAAAAGGTAAGCCCTCCTGTGCGTTCTGCTCTCATCCAGGTCTTTGGGTGGGTGGGTGGGTGGGAGACCAATTTGCACATGTGTCTACTTTAAACCATCAGAAGGAGCACTTGGGGAGGGGCGCGCACTCCTTCCCTGCCCCCCTGCGGTTGACTGCCAAAATGCCTTTCCCGCAGCCTGGCCCCATTGTCAGAAGTGGGGTGGGCTGGGTGAAAAGAGAGGAGAGAAAGGGCCATGAAGAGGGATCTGCAGAAACCTGTGCGCCCCTCCTGAGGTTCATTTTAGACTCCCCCCCCCAAAAAAGATACACAAGAGACAAACAGGATCAGTTGGGAGGATGCTGCTGCACGAAGGGGCCACCGCCCGACTGTGGCCTCCTACTCTTGATCTCGAGACCCTTCAGAGCCCGGCTAGGCAACCTCTTCCCAGGGGATCCTCACCACTGACGCTGGGAGAGGAAGTGGTGAGGGGTCTGGGCAGGGGGGGTCGAAGGGCAGCGCAGGAGCAGTGGCGGAGACTTCCTCTCGCCTGGCCGCCTTGCTGCCTGCGCTCCGCTCGCCCAGCTCTCCCCCCGACCCTCCCTCCTGCGCCCGCCTCCCGGGCTGCCTCGCACAGGTGCTTTCCCTGCCCCCCCAACAGCCTCTGGAGTCGCCCCTGGTCTCCGTGATGTCCCACCTCCTCTCCTTCCTGGAGAGCTACACCCAGATGCAGCTGCTGCAGGACAAGGCTAGCGAGTACCGCGCCCGCCTGCGCGAGGAGGAGAGTCGGCACCGCAAGCAGCTGCGCGGCCTGAAGAGGGCCCACAGGCAGCGGGAGAAGGACAAGCTCAGCCTCATTGCCAGCCTGGAGGGCGTCGTCTGCGAGCAGCAGGGCCTCCTGGAGACGGTGCGCGAAGGTGAGCCCGTCCTCCCCAGCGCTGCTGCCTTTTGGGGTTGCAGGGGAGGAGCTGCATCCTGGAGCAGGCGCCTGGGGACGTTTCTTCACTGAAAGTCTCTACGAGGGGTTGTAGGGCAGTGTGAGTCAAGCCCAGTGGTGTCATCTAAATGATTTAAGAACAGGTACTCACTTTTGATTGGCACATGTCGGGACCCGCCCACCGGAAGTGATGTCATAAGCCGGAAGTGATGTTGTGGCAGGAAGGGACATGAAAAAAGCCCTTTTGGAGGCCTTGGACGATTTTAAACTGACCGAACAGTTGCAACAGTATTCCACAGCACCCCCAGAACATGTTAAGGAGGCCTGGCATCATGTTAAAGTGACCCAACAGTCCCAAAACCCCAGAGCAGCTCATTTTTCAGTGGCAAGGCAAGGCAAGGCTCCGCTCGCTGCCTGCCTGCCTGCCTGGCTCTGAGAACATGCAGGCAACTCAAACGTGCAGGAAATTCAAATGTTGCAGGGGGCGGAGTTGACGAGTGGGCGGGGGAATGGGCGGGGCCAGCCGTAATCCTAGGAACCGGTACTCGCGTACCCCCGCGTACCCCCTGCATGACATCACTGCTGTAGGGCAGTGTGAGTCAAGCCCAACTGCCTGCCAGGACGAGGCTGACGGCTGTTCCGGGCTCCCTTCCCAGCTCCATTTCTCAGGGAGCTGCGTGAGCAGCCTGAATGCGGAGCTGGGCTTTCTGGCCGTTGCACGTCCCATGGACATATTGCGTGTCTGTTTTTCGGGCTGTATTGCTAGCCACCTTGTGCAGTTCGTGGGATGGCGGGATAAAAGTCTCCATGTAAAAATAAATAAATGCCTTTCTTGGCAGACTGCCCTCTGTGAGGGTCCAGTCCAGTTCAGAAAAAAGGCACCTGAGGGGGGGACATACAAAATTATGCAAGGGATGGATAGAGGGATGTTCTTTTCCCTCTCTCACAACACCAGAACCAGGGGACACCCACTAAAATTGAGTGTTTGGAGAGTGATAACAGATACAAGGAAATGCTTTTTTACCCAGCAGGTAATTAAGCTGTGGAACTCCTTGCCACAGGAGGTAGTAATGGTGTCTTGCATAGGTACCTTAAAGGGATTGGACAGATTCCTGGAGAAAAAAAATCATCATAGGCTACAGGCCATGATGGGTGGTGCAACCTCCTTATTTTAGAGGAAGGCTACTTTTGAGTGCTGGATGCAGGGAAGTGGCAACGAGAAGGTCTTGTGGTCTTGTGTGCTCCCCGAGGCATCAGGTGGGCCGCTGTGAGATACAGGAAGCTGGACTAGATGGGCCCTTGGCCTGATCCAGCGGGGCTCTTCTTATGTTCTTACTCTGTGGCCCCAGGAAAGGTTGGCAAACTCAGCCACATGGATTCCTGACTGACTGCCCTTTTCAGCCTTGCTCTTGGCCAGGGGTTGGGACTGGAGAGCCTCCAATTTCTACCGGGCGTGTGTGTCTTGTGGTTCTCTCTGTGGTTCCACTGGTGGTGGACTCCTCCTGGAGTGTCGGGCCAGAATGGGGCTTTGCTTTGCGGTGGCTCCATCCTTCCTGGGGGGCCAATCCCAGAGGGTGGTGTTGTGGGGATACCTACTCAGTGCTGCGACTGCTGGTCTTCGATATCACACAGGGTCAGTGTTGGCCCCCAAGGTCTGCACGAACCTGCAGGGGAAGGTCCAAGGAATTGGGGCAGGGCATCACCCTGTGCGGAGGGAAGTCCCTGCTCCGCCCCTTCATTCCCGTCTGGGACAAGGGAGTCCGGAGCTGTTTTCTGGGGAATGGACTGGACAGGAAGGGAGCAAACAACTTGCACTTCAGTCTGGTGACGATGGAGGTGCTTTGAGTTAGGAGCTTTATGACCCGGGTGATGGGATGTCACCTGCCCCCTTCTCTGTGGTTGTCACATCTGGACCAGGGAACGTGCTGAGTTTGCCACAGTTGTTTCCCTTCCGGTTCTGTTCTGTTTCACGGGACCAGGGGTGGGGTGGGGTGGGGTGGGGGGCTCTTTCCCCCGACTGGCGAGGTTGCAAACGTTCCAGCACACGCGAGTGGCCTTTCCTCCTCTGGCCAGGTGTGAAGCTGCCCTCCGCCTGCTTGCTGTACCCAGTGGCCCCGACAGGCGTTCACCAGCTGGTGGAGTCCATCAGTGCCCTCCAGGGGGAGAGAAGCCGGCTGGCGGAGGAGGTGACGGGCCTTCGGCAGCAGGCAGAGGAGCGGGAGAGAGAGCGGCAACGGCTGGCAGGGAACTTCCACCGCCAGGTGAGGTCACGCTTCGGGCTTTATTCTTCACTTGCTTCCCTTTGCGCTTCTCTGCGGTTTCCTCTCCGGTGTTGTAAGCAGCCTTGAGCTTGTGGGGAAAGGGTGGGGCCCGAAGGGACAGGCAAGGCAACCGCGGGAAGGCAAGGCCGGCTGGGACATTGGCCATGAGGGGCTCGGCCCCCAGACAGGCGTGGACCTTGGAGGAAGCACAAAGGAGGCCTGAGGGGAGACTCACCTCTGGGGCCTTGAACCCTGGGCGGGGGGCCTGGGTGGGTGGGTGGGAGAAGAGCTGGGTGTCAGCAGCAACTTGGCCGCCTCACTGTTTGCCCCTCACTCCAGATCAGCAAAGAACAAGCTAAAAACCATCAGGCCCAGGGCAGGTACTGGAGGGACCCCACCCACCCCTTCTCGCCCCCCTCTATTGTGAACAGTGCCCCTCCCCTGCGCCTCCTGCTTCCTGCTGCCAGTCCTGTACCTGGTTATCGGGGCCGACGAGGCCTGTCTTCCTGCCCCCCGACTGCCAGGCTGGCTGGGAGGCCTTCCTCGGAAGCGCTCTGCAAGTCCAGGTGCACGTGTCAAATGTGGCGCACCCCTGGGAGCCCCCCTCCAGTGCGTCTTCGGGAGATCATTTTTTTACCCAGCGGGTGGTTAGCCTGTGGAACTCTTTGCCACAGGAGGTGGTGATGGCATCTGGTCTGGATGCCTTTAAGAGGGAACTGGACGGATTTCTGGAAGAAAAGTCCATCGTGGGCTACAGGCAATGATGGATTGTGCAACCCCCTTACATTAGTAGTAGGCTACTTCAGAGTACCGGGTGGAAGGGAGTGGCAACAGGATGCAAGCATCTTGTTGTCTCATGCCTCCCTGGGGCACCTGGTGGGCCGCTGTGAGATACAGGAAGCTGGACTAGATGGGCCTTTGGCCTGATCCAGCGGGGCTCTTCTTATGTTCTTATGTTCTTATGAGATGGGGCTCTGCCGTGCCTGTCCTGCCAGCCTGCCCCCCCCCGCCTGCTCAGGGCTGAGCCCTGAGGGAGGACGACCTGCCTGACGGTTCTCTCCCGGCAGGTTCAGGGCCTGGAGCAGCAGATCCACAAGCGTGAGGAGGAGCTGGCGCGGCTGCGCATGGGCACGGTGAGGGACACCAGCCCCCCCCCGGCACCTCCCATTGGCGGGGCAGCAGAGGCAGAGAGGGGAGTGCAGAGGGAGGAGCCGCAGGGGGGAGAGGTGGCTGGAGAGGCCTCTGGCCCGGGGTGGGGGCTGCTCTGGCTTCTTCCTTACCTTCCTTTTGGAGGCTTGTTGGAGGAGGGGAGGGGAGAGGAGGGCAGAGCAGAGGAGAGGGGATTGGACGGATTTCTGGAGGAAAGGTCCATCGTGGGCTATAGGCAATGATGGATTGTGCAACCTCCTTACAAAGGTGGAGGGCTACTGGTATCGGGTGCAAGGGAGTGGCCACAGGATGCAAGCGTCTTGTTGTCTCATGCCTCCCTGGGGCACCTGGTGGGCCGCTGTGAGATACAGGAAGCTGGACTAGATGGGCCCCCTTTGGCCTGATCCAGCAGGGCTCTTCTTATGTTCTTATGTTCTTATGAGAGGAAAGAGCTCTTTGGTTCCAGGGAGTGACGGACTCGGAGAAGCGGATGCACAACCTGATGGCCGAAAACGACGGGCTGAAGCAGAGCCTGAGCATCACCCAGGGGCTTCTGCAGCAGCTGGCCATGGTCTCCACGCAGCCCCCAGGACCGCTGGCCAAGGTGAGCGCTGCCATGATCTCCGCCCCTTGTCGCTGCCGCCACCACAGCCCAGCCATAGCCCAGAAGTCTTGGCCACTGGCCGAACCCGGGAGCAGAGCCTGGCCTCCTTGGATCCAGTTGGGCCCACTTATTGGGGGCATGTCTAGGTAGGCGGCACCTGTCTTGGCAGCGCTGCGCCAGCCAAGGGTGCAGGGCGTGTCCTGGTGGAAACGGGCAGCCTCGTCCCTGGAGGGGCCAATGGCAGCCAGGCAGACCCTTCCCCTGCAGTGGGTGGGGAGGGCTGGCCCAGCTCAAGGGGGCCCTGGTGGAGAGTGCTGGTAGCCCAATCCTCTGCCCTCAGTATACGGGGTGGCTTCATTTCTTGGGATGGCTCCGTAGCTCAATGGTTAGAGCATAAACTTTGCATGCCGAAGAATTCCCGCTCAGGGCAAGGCCCCCCAGGTGAAGGAGGAGCTGGCAGGGGAGCTGGGAATGGCTGCTCTCGACTCGAGCCTTGGGTGCCAGTCAGTCAGGGCCTGTCTTGGGAGGCAGCAGCATCAGGGCTTGCAGTCTGAAAGCAGGCAGCGGGGGAAACACAAAGGAGGCCTGAGGGGAGACTCGCCTGTGTGCAGCGGTGTTATGCTGCCAGAACGCTGGGCGGGACATCCGGGTAATCGACAGCCCGCCCGTCGCGTTCTGCAGTGTTACGCCGTTTGCGTAACATACGCAAGCGGCGTAATTGGTTACGCAAACGGCATAATGCTCCGGAACGCAATGGGCGGGCTGTCGATCACCCGGATGTCCCGCCCAGCGTTCCGGCAGCATAACACCGCTGCCTGTGTGGCCATTAGCTCCGGACAGTGGGCTTCTTTCAAGGGGCAACCACACACACAATGTGCAGTCCCAGGATGGCAAGGGAGCCCCAGAGGGGGGTGGGAGCAGCATGTGTGTGCTCAGTGCACAGACTGCAACCTCATACCGTGACACAGCCCCAGACGTTCCCCAAGAAGGGCCCTGGGCTTGCTTCTGTCTGCCTGCAGAGAACTGTCCTGACCTTGCACTCAGGCTGCAAGTGTGCATTGATTCCTTGTGGGCTTAGCCTGGAGAGGTGTTGCTTGCGCATGGCCTTGCAGAAGACGGGCCCCTCACACACTGGAGGCCAGGTAGCCCCTGGAGGCCAGCCCTGCGCCCTGGTCAGGAAGTGACCCAGCCTCCCTTGCACGCCCAGGAGAACGAGGAGCTCCGCACCAAAGTGCAGCAGCTGGAGACCTCCCTGCAGAGGAAGGTGGAGGAGCTGATGGGCCTGGAGGTTCAGGTGGACAAGCTGCAGTGGCGCAAGGAAGAGGAAGTGCGCCACCTGGACGAGCGCCTGCGTGGGCTCCAGCTCGCCTTGGAGGCCCAGAAGAGCCAGCCCCCTGAGGTCCAGGTGAGTGCTGCTGCTGCTGTTCCTCTCCTGGGCACTAGAGGGCAGCAGCCACTTCCATGACCCCTGGCAGGTTGCAGAGGAATGTCACGTTAGAGCAGGGCCAAGTCTACCCACACCTGGGCCAGGGGGCTGACAGCCGTTCTGAGGGGTTGAGATCCCAGCGTGATAAAGATTATTGGCATTTCCCCATCAGTCAAGCAGCTGCTTATCAGAGTGAGAGCTGGCAGAGAGTCTGTTCTGCTGTTTTGTCCCCTGCAGTGCTTGTCTTGCTTAATTTGCAGAGGAGCTCTTGCTCGATTTGATAAAGCAGCTCTGCATCTCCACGCCTTCCAAGGGAACTCTTCCTAGCAGTGAGTTCACCTCCTGCAAAACTTGCCCTGCTTATCCTGCTTGTAGTTACTTGCAACTACGGCAATGTAGTTAGATCACAGTATGCGTATGCCGCATTGCCAGGATGCAGTGGCAGACCTGAGAAGGGGGGCAAGGAGGACAAATGCCCTGAGCACTGGGCTGGGGGGATGGCAATGCAATGCCTACTCCACCCACCCATGCGCCAGGGCACGCCTTGGAACACTGCGAAGCTGCTGGCCTTTGCAACACCCCAGGCGCTGCCTGGCTCCTCCAGTGGTCGGAGGAAACTTGCGCCAATTTTCCTCCAATCATCCTAGGAGCGGGGTGTGTGTGTGCCGCCTGGCTCCTCTAATGGCTGGAGATTTCTGCACATGCACACACACACTATGCTGGCGTCAGCGTCACAGCCCATCAATAGGCCTCCTGGCCGGCTTCTTTCCCTGCAGTACATCACCAAGACTGTGCCGGTGGACTCCCCTCGCACCCTGCAGGCACTAGCAGAAGCCGAGGAGCGGAACAGGGCCCTGGTGGAGCAGCTGGCCAGCCAGGCCGAGCGGTGCCAGCAGCTGGCAGAGAAGCTGCACAGCTCTGAGGAGGTGGCGGCCGGGCTGCGGCACAAGGTGAGGGGGGCTGGCTTTGAACCGGGTTGTGCTGCCGCAGAGCCTTCGCCTCCATGGGGCTGTGCGCAGGGCTGCCCCCTCCTGTCCCTGGCGTGCAGGAACATCACTGGGGTGTGTGTGTGTGTGTGTGTAAGGAAAACAGAGCATGCACGCATAAAGAAGTGGCACACTCTGTACAAAATCTGATCACATCCAGGCCCCACAAAGAGACTTCAGACACACCTAGACATGTTCAATCAAGGTGTACGTTTACAATTTAAACAAATTTGTAAGTTGTATATATCCATTCAGGGTGTAATTGTAGTTATCTCCAAACAACCTCTGGAATTATTTAGAACCAATCAAAATATAAAACCCAAAATGCTTAGGCGTGGGTATCTGGGCAAAGGAAAGAGAGCCTGCTGAGACACTTCCATTAATTACACCCATATAACTGTCCTCACGTTGAGTTCATACATAACCAAAATGCAAGATTTAAATTGTTCCAAAAATAAAATCCTTTTTTAAAATAAATTTTTATTGTATAGAGATGGGTAAAGGAAAACAAAGAAAAGGCCATGGAGGGGGGTACATAGGTTCACACAAAAGGTACACATTGATTACGACCATTACACCCTCATCTTTTCGTTACTGTTTGTATACAATCTATTATCACCATCATCTCTTCAATCAACAATGTATACAAAACTTAATATTTCTGACTTCTCATTCCATTTTATCTAATTTCTACTATTAATATATCTTTTGTATCTACTTTTATATTCTTTTACTATCTATCCAATCATAAAACCATCTCCAATATTCTTGTATCTTAATTACATCTCCATCCTTCAGTCTTTTAGTCAATACATCCATCTCAACAATATCATATATTTTCTCTATTAATTGATTGGCATTAGAAGTCTCTTCATTCTTCCAATTTTGAGCATATAATAATCTTGCTGCAGTGTTAACATGTATTATAATATATTCCATCCCCTTATCTTGTGTATTACCCATCATGTTTAAAAGAAACATCGCTGCATTCCTCATTGCCTGTCCTCTAAAATAAGCTTTACTCGTATCCCAAACGATCTGCATTTCCATTCCTGGTTGTATATTCAATTTAATAAACCACTCCATTCCTTTTTTTGCATATTTTAAGAACTGTTGGTCCTTCAAGTGATTAATGTTCAGTCGCCATGATCCTCTTATCGTCCTTTTATTTAAAACCAATACCAAGGGATTATGATTTGCAAAAGTACTTGGTAAGATCTCTGTCTCAAAATTAGTTTCTTGCAATGTAGCTGAAATCCATCCCATATCTATTCTTGACCAAACTTTATGTCTATTTGAATAAAATGTAAATTGTTTCTTCGTCGGGTTCTGCATTCTCCGTACGTCTATTAAAGCCATCGCTAAAAAAATAGCTGGTAACACCCCTCCTTTACCTCTTCTTCCTATTGTAGATCTATCAATTTTTAAATCTAGTACAGCGTTAAAATCCCCCATAATAATCACCTCCGTATCTTCATCATCTATTAAAATTCGATGAATTTTAGCAAATAATTTTTCTCTTTCTCCAGAATTGTTTGTGCGTAAATGTTCACAATCAGTGTTCTTTTATTATTTATCTGGGTTTCCACAATCAAAATTCTTCCATCGTCTCATTTCCACTTCAATTTCAAATTCAAACTTGATCTTGTGTAAATAGCCTCCCCTCTCTTTTTTTCTTCTCTCATCTGCCTCATAAAATAATTCTCCTAATTTGAAATTCTTTAAATATTTCCCATCTTTCTCTTCTATATGTGTTTCTTGTAAACATATAATATCTAATTTCAGTTTTTCTAATTGGTGGAAAATCCGCTTTCTTTTTTGAAAAATAAAAAAATAAAATCTTAAATAATTCAACCAAGATATGAGATTAAAGTAATCTAAAACCCAATATAGAACTTAATCAGCTAATGCAGACGCTTTAAATCATTCTAAGCACAGGACAAGTCAAACCATTAACTGATCCTTGTAAACTTTGTCAGGGTGTGAGACAGCCGGGTTTTTATTGATACTATCAAAATACCAAAAGTTAAAGATAATTGAGTTATCAACTCATGCCCTTAATCACATCTTTAGGAAGGAGCCTAAAGAAACAGGTTCCCTGAGATTACGTAGCTGTTTCACATTCCAATACTTCCTAAAGTCTTCCCAATCAAAACAGTATTTGTTGCTTACATTAGGGTTATTCTGTGTTTTTTGAATACCGGTCATTTTGTGCGTTATTGTTAGTGCTGTTTGCTTCCAGTGAGTAAGGTAGGATTGCAGAAAACAGTGGTCAGCAAAATAATGCCATTTTCGAACACCTCGATTGCCACATCCTCCAGTCTCACCAACTATTCTCCGGGTTTAGGGAGAAGAGCTGCCTTCCAGGCCTTAGCTAAAGTAATCCTGGCACCGATCATCACAGGAGATAATCAAGGTGGTAGTTGTGATCTGAGGGACTGGGAACCACTGCAGGCCACAAGGAGCAAGCCCCACCCCGCTCAGCACAGGACAAGTCCTGTGGGCAGAGAGAAGAGGGGCAGTGATGCTGGGGCGGAACAGAAACCCTTGGCAGGCACCGCAGGGCAGAGGAGAAGGGGAACGTTTCAACATCCAGGCAAATGCTGGTCCCCTCCAGCAGCGTCATGCAGCCGGAATGCTGGGCGGGAGGAACGGGTGAGCAGCAGCCCGCCCGTTGCGTACCGCTCCATTTCGCCG
>JAJKFI010000036.1:1196830-1291662 GCA_029204185.1 Lerista edwardsae | reverse complement strand
CTTGGAAGGCACTGCACAGCCCCCCCCGCCAATAAATTGCTCCCCTCCCAAGTTTATCACCTGCGGTGGTGCGCAGGGTCTCTGTGCCACGGACCACTGCCCGCCATCTCACCACCGCATGGCTTTAAGAAAGAGCTGCTCCAAGCCCTCCCGGGTGCCTGGCCCAGTCTGTGGAGAGACTTTGGCCCCGAGCCGAGCAGCTCCCCCCCCCCACGCCAGCCCCTCCTGAAGCGGGCGTGTCTCTTCCAGATCTCCGCCTACGAGTCCGAGATCGCAGGGCTGCGCCAGGAGCTGCTGGGCCAGATCCGCCGCCTGGAGGCGCAGAAGGAGGAGGCCGTCCAGGAGGCCGCGCAGTGCTCCGAGCAGCACCTCCAGCACCTGCGTGAGCAGCTGGCAGGTGGGCAGGGAGGGGGCCACGCTGGGCGGCAGCAGCCCACAAAGCCTGCGGCCCTGGGCCCGGGGGAGTGGGCGGGAGAGAGAGGCGGCTTCTTCTGTGCGTTTTGTCCAGCAGCAACGGGGAGAGGACGTTTGGGGCTCGAGATGGATGGGGGCAGGATAGCCGCGGGCGGGGCGGGGCGGGGCAGGGGTGGAGGCGGGGGCGGGTTGCACGGGGAAACCCGAGTTCAGTTCTGACGTGCACGAGCGGCCTGGGGCAAGCCGTTCCTCCCTCCCTCGCCGGGTTGTTGCGAGGTGGATACCAGGTATCGAAAGGGCAGGGTGTGAGTGTGACCACCTGACGTCCCTCCCCTCCCCCCCCCCAGGGGTGCGGCAGCGTCTGGACACCCTCCAGCCCCTCCTCCGGGGCATGAAGTCCAACTACAACAGCCTGCGTGGGCAGGTGCGCAGCTTTGCCGACTGCTACGAAGCGGCACTCGATGAGGCCCGACGGCAGGTGAGACCTGGGGCCAGGTGGTGGCCAGTGGGCCTGGTGGGAGCCCCTGCTGGTGGGCTCTGCTCTCTCGGCATTCTTCTGCTCCTGCTGCTTTGGGAGGTGGCCACAGAGGCCAGCGTGGCAACCGCTTGGAATGGCGGGGGGGGGGTGTCGGCCTGTCCAGGGCAGTCTGGTTCTCCCCCTGCCCCCGATCAGGTGCAGGGCTTGGACCTCCTCCGGACCCAACTCTGATCCTGGCGTCCTCTGAGCCCCAGCGTGCTGCTGCTCAGTGCAGGCTGGTGCACTGGACCTGATCCTGGCCCAGGCAGAGAAGTGCAAACGCCTTGTTTCCCCTGGTGTAATTGCTGCCATGAGCTCTGCGTGGGGCTGCCCGTGAAGACCCCCCAGAACGTCCTCTGCGGCCGCACAGTGCAGCTGCTCCCGGGCACACAAGTCCCGCACACCTGCAGCCCGTCAGTTCCTGGCGCACCCTTCCCCAGCCACCCACAGCCCGCCTGCCCGGAGCATTTGGCTCTTGGGGGTCCCAGTGAGCTGGACTCTCCTGGCAGCCCGGGGGGCTCTCTCTCGTATTGGGGGTGCCCTTGGCCTCTTTCCACCACCTCTGCTGGCTGGCAGCGGTGCAGGGTGCGCAGGGCTTTTGGCACAGGGCTCCTCCTTTCCGCCCCAGATGTGCTCCGCCATGGACGAGGCGTCTCTCGCCAACCGCTCGCTGCAGGAGCGCTACCAGCGGGAGGTGCTGCTCCGCAAGAAATACCACGACCAGCTGCTGGAGGTGAAAGGTAGGCAGGCACCCTGCCGCGGAGGGCCTGGGCTGCCTCGCACACCAGCCTTGCTCAGACTGCATTCGCTCAGCACGCCGCTGCCATCTCTTGAGCTTCTGGGCAAGGGAGGTTTTCTGCTGGTAGCGTAACTGTCCATGCGCGAAGCGCTTTGTGGGCTGTCGCTTTGCTCCTGTCCGAAGGTCCTGTTAGCTGGTGATCCTATTAGCCTTCAGTATGAGGATAGCACCGGCCCCGCCTCCTGGGGCCGCCTCCCACTCCACCTAGCCCCGCCCTCTTTTTTCCCTTGACTTCCTGCTGCCCCTGCAGGCTGGGCACCCGGCCCGTCAGTTCCTGGCGCACCCTTCCCCAGCCACCCACAGCCCACCTGCCCTCCCGCGACGAGGAGCGTTTGGCTCCTGTGGGTCCCAGTGAGCTGGACTCTCCTTGCTGCTCCCTCCCGGTCCTGCTACAGTGAGCTCCTCTCTCCCTCCCCCCTCCCTCCCCCGCCTTTGAGCTGGCTAAAATTGGTCGGTGGATCAATGGGGAATTGATCTGGCTTTGGGATGTGGCCTTGTGCTCAACTCTGTGTCTATTCAGTCCCGAGTCCTTGTTCTGAACTCTGAAAAGTGGGTCAGAAATGAGAGGGAAGGAAAGGGAAATAAAGAAACACACAGTTATGTAGACAGAGCCATGGAATGAAGCCCACTTTGCAGGTGTGTCTTGAGCGACAGGGGGTGTGGGGCAGCTCAGGGGGTTTGTGTGCTCTGCTCTTCCTCGCTCCCTCCAGAGTGGGGCTTCCCCACGTCCTGCTGCGCTCTGATCGCCCGCTGGGAGGAAGCTGGTGCTTTGGGTCCCCGGAAGCAGGGAAGGGGACGGGCGCGGCCAGTGGTGTCATTCAAATGATTTAGGAACAGGAACTCACTTTTGACTGGCATTGTCGGGAACCCGGAACCAGCCACGGAGCCCGTTAGGATCCGGAACGCCCGTTCTGGTCCGTTCCCCCTGAATGACATCACTGGACGCGGCCCTCGAGCTCTGCTGCCTCTTGGCCACCCCGTCCCCGGGTCACTCTGGAAGCCTCCTTGCAGCCTTGTGCGGAGTGATGCCTTCCGCGGGGGGGGGGGGGGGGGCAGGGCAGCGGCGTCATGCAGCCGGAACGCTGGGCGGGAGGAACGGGTGAGCGGCAGTCTTCCCCGGAAGACGGCAAAACGGACCGGAACACAACGGGCGGGCTGCCGCTCACCCGTTCCTCCCGCCCAGCGTTCCGGCTGCATGACGCCGCTGGGGGAGGGGTGTCGGCGGGGGCCTTGGGACTGGGAGGAGAGGGCTGCTTCCAGGGAGCCACAAGGCTCCTGAGCGGGTTGGCCTTCCAGACCTTCTGTGGCAGCAAAAGTGCCCAAAGGCCAGTGCCGAGAGTGCCCTTTGAGGCCGTGCTGCAGCCCTCGGGAGTCGTCTCTGCTCTTTGGGGAGTTCCACGTTGCGGGAGATGCAGCTGCCCATCGCAGACGCTGCTTGGTGCCTGCAACCGGCGGTGCTGCAGGGATGGCGCAGCTGTTGCTCTGGTGGGTTTTGCCAGGACAAGGACCTTCCCTGTGGGGAGCCGCAAGGGACATTCTTTTGGGGACGGTGAGCCTATGCAGTGTGGGTCAGCTTGGCGCTTCTGGGCTTCAGGCTCTGGACCCAGCAGCTGGGGGGGGGGGCGGGGGGGCGGGTGGCACAGACAGCCCTGGCCTCCACGCTCACCCCCTGCCCTGCCGCTCTCCCCCTCGCCACAGGGAACATCCGGGTGCTGTGCCGCCTGAAGCCTCTGACCAAGGTGGATTGGCAGGAGGGGGGAGGAGGGCTCCACCGTGGGCGCCGGCCCCACTGACGACGGCCGCGTGACTGCCTGCTACAAGGGCAAGGAGCGAACCTTCCGGCTGGACAAGGTCTTCCTGCCCCAGGCCACTCAGGAGGAGGTGAGGACTCCCTGCTTCGGGGGGGGGGTCGCTTTTGCGGGCTCCGGGGACATGAGTCACAATTGCCCCTGCTGCGCTCCAAGTGCCAGGGCCAGCCTGCCAAGCCTCTGCCCCCCGCCCTGGGCAGAGCAGGAGAGACCTGGCGCCCGGGGGGGGGGGGCGGCCCCGGGCAGTGGGGGGGGGAGAGAGCAAGCTCTGGCAAGTGCTCTGTGGCCGTTTCTGCTTGGGGGGGCCTTTGCCATCTCCAGGCTGCATCGCCTTGAGGGCAGTTTGCTCTTGCTAGTTCTGGGGGGGAGAGGGGGGACCGGAGGGCGGAGGAGGAGTCCCAGAACTGTCTTTTGCGCCAGGAGAAGAGTGCGGGTGCCGGGAGGGAAGGGCTGCCCCCAGGTGGGGCTGCTGAGCGGTCTGGCACTCCACGCTGCTCGGGGCAGTCAAAGCAACCCCAGGAGCCCAGTGCCCCCCCCCCCGGAGCCTGCTTGGAGGCCTCTGGTCTGCTCTGCTCTCTGGGGAGGTCCATGCCAAGGGCAGGCCTGGGCAGACGGCAGCTGTGGGAGGTGGCAGAGGCAGAGGGTGCCTCCTTGGGACCGCCAGGACAGGGGTGCAGCACCCGAGAGTCGGAGGGTGCCGCGGGGTCTTCGGCAGGAGGGCAGGTGGATGTTGCAGGACGGCAGGCCAGGGCAGACTGTTCTGGCAGGGCAGAGCCTCCAACCCCAGCAGCTTTGTGGTTCTTCCCCCCTCCCTCAGTGGATTTTATTCCTCCCAAGAAAAAGCCCCAACGGAAGGCTCAACTCTTGTGGGGGGTGGGGGGCGGTTTGCAGCTGGTTTAGACCCCCAGGGGCTCCACACTGGTGCACCAACCCCTCTGGCGGCTGTGCAGTGTTGCGACGCCACCTCTGGGCCTTTGGCGATGATGCCGCCCTGAACATCCGAGTTGCAGCGCTCCAGACTGGCAGGGAGGTGCGCAGGCCCTTGCCCAGGCCCCTCAGAGTGGGTGGCAGCTCTTCCAGTCCTTGGCCCATGCAGAATCTTTTCTCAGTCAAAGAGAAAGGAGAACGGGGAGCATCTTGAGCAGGTAAATTTCTGGTGGGAAAATTCCTAAGTACCCCCCCCCCAGCGGTGTCATGCTGCCGGAACGCTGGGCGGGAGGAACGGGTGAGCGGCCGCCCGCGCGTTGCATACCGCTCCGTTTCGCTGTCTTCCCCGCCCCCGCGCAGCCCGCCCGTTGCGTACCGCTCCGTTTCGCTGTCTTCCCCGCCCCCATGGGGGTGGGGAAGATGGCAAAACGGAGCAGTACGCAACGGGCGGGCTGCCACTCACCCGTTCCTCCTGCCCAGCGTTCCGGCCGCATGATGCCGCTGCCCCCCCCCATGAGCTGAGGGAGCCAAGGGCCTGGGACTGGGCAAGGCAACGTCCTGGGTTCACAAGACAACAAGCATTTCAGGCCACCTCACAAGCTGAGCACTGGACCACAGAAGGCAGGTAGTGGTGGTGGTGGTGGTGGAGGCGGAGCCATGAGTGGTGGTGGGGGGGCGGAAGGAGCACGATTGCCGGCTTCTCGCTGGAGTGGAACTTGCAAAGCGTTGTGCCGAAGGTGTGTGTCGTGAGGATGGCCCTGGGTGTCTGTCGCAGACACGATGGGACCCGCAGGAAGGCAGAGGCGCCCCCTAGAGCCGGCCTCTGGTCTGCGGGGCGCTGGTGACGGTGGTGGTGGTGTTGTGTTCTAGATCAGTGGCTGGCGCATCCTCCCGGGCTCTGGGAGGCTGGCTGGCGTGGGCACAGCTTGACCTGCCCACGTGCTGCCTGGCGACCCCTGGGTGCCTGCCAGGGAAGGGACCCTGCACACCGCCAGGAGGGCCCCCGTTGCGGCTGCCACCGCAGCAGGTAACTCGCTTGCTCAGAGCCCAGCCCCTCCTCCTCCTCCTCTCACAGCCACCTCCTCCACCTGGCACTGCCCCCCCGCACTTCCACACGTCTGCCTCACTGCAGCACCTGCACAGCACCAGTGGGTGGCACTGCCGAGCCATCCCCGTTCCCTTGCCACCCACCTCACTGCTCTGTCTCCCCCTGCAGGTCTTCCAGGAGATCGAGCCCCTGGTCATGTCCTGCCTGAATGGCTACAACGTTTGCATCTTTGCGTATGGGCAGACGGGGTCGGGCAAGACCTACACCATGGAGGTAGGGGGCTGCTTGCCATTTGCATCCCGGAGCAGGCCCAGGCCCATGAGTGGGGGTGGCGGGGGCTTTTGTGCATGCACAGCCATCCACAGGGGCAGCATTCATTCATGCACGCACACACCTGAGCCAGGTCTCCTGCAGCAGCGGTGCCGGCAGTGCCCCCCCCCCAGAGGAAGCCTGTCAGGGCCTCAGGCTTGGTTTCAAACTCCGCAGGCCGAATCAGGCCCAGAGATGGAAGGGGGTGCGTGGGTGGGGTCTGCCGTTGACCTGACCTTGAGTGAGGCAGCAGCATGGGGCACACGTCCAGCTGACCAAATAAAATGTGGGGACTGCTCAGAGCCATAGATGTGTCTGTGCCCCCCCCCCCGTGATTCCCTGGCCCCCTTCCTCTTGTTCTCTGGCTCTTAGTAGGTCACGAGGGGAGGTGAAGGCCATGGCAGTGGGGGGGGTGTTCTCTTACAGGGGCAAGGAAGGGCCAGTCTTTTCCAGGGGTCAGTACATCCCTGGGGGAAAGGGTGTGGGAAGATAGGCGTGACCCTCCAGTTGCAGACCTCAGAATCAGCGGTGTCATGCAGCCGGAACGCTGGGCGGGAGGAACGGGTGAGCGGCAGCCCACCCGTTGCATACCGCTCCATTTCGCGGTCTTCCCCGCCCCCGCGAAACAGAGCGGTACGCAACGGGCGGGCTGCTGCTCACCCGTTCCTCCTGCTCAGCGTTCCGGCTGCATGACGCCGCTGCTCAGAATGCCAGGTGCAGGGTAGTGGCAACGAGATTCATGCATCTTGTTGCCTTGTGTGCTCCCTGAGGCACCTGGTGGGCCACTGTGAGATGCAGGAAGCTGGGCCAGGTGGGCCCCTTTTGGCCTGATCCAGCACAGGGGCTCTTCTTATGACCTCACTGTCTTCCTAGCAAGTGCAGAGAGACCCCCCCCCCGGTGGCTCTTATTTATTTGTTGGTTTAGCTCGCCCCTCAGACAACCAGCCTTCCAGAAAAGCCTGCAGCTGATACGGCCAGAGAGCAGGCCACTCCCCCAGTCCATGAGCAGGGCAGAGAACCCTCCCTCCTGCAGTGGGGCCACGTTAGCCAAGACTGCAGAGACCTGGGAAAGAAAAACGGCTTCTTCCCCTGGCCCTGAAGAGGAGCCGGCCTCAGCCCCAGGGGAGCCTCCAGGGGGAGAGAGTTCCAAGGGCTCTTGTGTCTGGTTCCAGGGCGTTCCGGATCACCCCGGGATAAACCAGCAGGCGCTGCAGGCCCTCTATCGGGAGATGGAGGCCAAGCGAGAGGCCTGGAGGTACTCGGTTAGTCTCAGCATGGTGGAGATCTACAACGAGGTGATCAGGTGAGGTGCTGATCCTGCTCTGGAAAAACCTCCCCCGCCCGTTGCGGGAGGGTGTGGGGATGTGCAGAAGCATCAACCATCACAGCAGCCAGAGGAGGGCTTGAGTGTGATCTTGAGTGGCGCAAACTCCGCACATTCGAGGGGGAATTTGCAGCCTTGCACGTTCTCGGTTGGACAGGTGCAGCCCCCGTCCGTTTCCCTCCCGCTTTCTCTGGCCAGTGGCATTCCTTGAGGGGGGACAAAATGCCAAGTCTTGCAGGAGCCTGAGCTCCTGTGTAACACGACCCCTCCCCCTCGCCTTCAGAGCCATTTGCGTTCTCGAGGCTTTGCTCTCAAGGCCATGAATGGCTCTGGAGGCAAATGGCCGATTCCCTTTGATGAAGCTGTGCCCCAGAGTCAGCTGCCTCCAAGAAACGTGCAGCCCTGTCCTAGGCCAGCTGAAGGTCCTTCTTGCCTCCTGGACAGCATCCCTTGCGCAGAGCCTGCAGGCAGGGCACAAACACTTCACTGCTGGGGGGCGTGTGGCAGAGGGAAGCTGGGCGCATGTGGAGGTTTGCAAATCACCCCAGAGGCACAGCCCTCAGGCACGGCCCAGATGGAACAGACGAGTCAGTGAGGCTTGTTGTTGTTGTTGTTGTTCACTTGCTAAGTCGTGTCCGACTCTTCGTGACCCCATGGACCGCAGCTACCCAGGAGTACATTTGCATAGTTGCCTCTTATAGGATAAGAACCATCTAACTCAGGATGTTTGTCAAGCAAACCCTTCCGAAGCCTCTTTGCTGCACTGGCCAAACAGATCCCATCGCCAGCGACGTCACGTTCACAGCCGTCACGCCTGGCACTGTGGGTGGGCGTCTTGTTCAAACATAACGCGGCCTCTTGGCCAGTGCGGGCTTCACCCAGACTGGGGGCGAAGGTGAGCCGTCACCATCCTTCCGCCCGGGATCTCTTCTTCGTGCTGACATCTCCAAATCCAAGTGCGCACGGGATGCGGTCGCCGGAAGGCAGCAGTGGTGCGGTCGTGCCTGTCCGTGTCCTGCAAGCGCAAGAGCAGCTGGCTGGGAGCAGAGCCTGGCGCAGGTCGAGGAGGAGGAGGAGGAGGAGGGCTTCTCTGCAGTTGCTGCTCGCCTGATCGCGCTGCTGGTGGCTGTGCCAGTGCGATCAGAGGCGTCGGAAAACACGCCGGGCATCTCTCTCCTGGGTGTCTTAGGGTGAGGTGGGGGCAGACAGGTTGTGTCTGTGTTCGAAGGGGGTGTCTGCGTTCCTGTACGTGGCACGTGTGAGGAGGAGGAGGCCTTCAGCGCCCCAGCCTGGCCAGCAGAGTCTCTTGGAAATAACACAGTTTGTGAATATCCCGGATTTGATGGGTGTTTCACCATAAAGCTGCAGTGATTTGAGATTACTCGTGCGTAGTACCGTTAACTGCACTCATGCGAGTGTTGCGTTTTACACTTGGGCTCTGTGAGGATGTGTCCCCTGAACGGTTTGCAAACTTCCGTCTCTGCACAACGTCCATCTGAAATGTGTAGCCGGTAGTCAGAGGTGAAAAGCTTCACCAACTCGAGTTGCCTGCGGACCCGGCTGCTGTGGATGAGCCCCCCCCCTTTATCCCTCTGTTTAGGGATCTCCTTGCCAAGGACCCCCAAGAGAGACTGGACGTCAAGCTGAACCCCGACGGGAGTGGTCAGCTGCACGTCCCGGGCCTGACCAGCGTGGAGGTGCACAGCCTTCTGGAGATCAAAAAGGTGGGCAGGATGGACGTGCCGGGAAGTGGGACAGCGCGAAAGGGGCGTGGAGGGGGGTGCGGTGGCCGACTGTCATGGGAAGGGGGGTGGGGGGGTAGGACCTCCAACACATACATAGCCATCCTCAAAGTGGGAGAGGAGCAGCAAACAGGAATGCACCTACACTTGCACAGAGGCAGATCTAAGGGAGGGCAAAGCTCTAAGTGTTGCAAGAAGCCTTACCCTGTCATGTAAATCCCTCCTCTCCCTTGCTGTAGCCAGTAAGCAACGCCAAGATATTGCTGTTCCCTGTGAGGATTGGCTAGAACGGTGCAGGAGAGGAGGGATTTCCACTGCAAGGTCAGGCTTCTTGCAAAACCTAGAGCTCTGCCCTCCCTATAGAGACGCCACTGGTCGCCTTCTCCATGGCTCTTCCGCAGTGACCAGGCGGCCTTCTCCAGGAGGCTTCCCAAGGCCTGAGCCTGAGCTCCCCCCAGAATCAGGGCCACTCTTTGGCCTCTTGTGGGCTCTGCCTGGACAGGAGAGGAGTCCTGTGCCCGCCAGTTCTCCTCTCCAGCCTCTGGGGACGGCACCCGTTTCAGCTGCAGGGGCCACGCCGGCTCCCGGCTCCCCCCTCTCCCCTCCCCTGCTGGCCCTGAGCCCCCCGTCCTTCTGCCTCCGTCCCAGGTGCTCTCGCTGGGCAAGCGGAACCGGGCCACGCAGGCCACCAACATGAACGCCCGCAGCTCCCGCTCCCATGCGCTGCTCACCGTCACCCTCACCGGCACGGAACTGGCCAGTGGCACCAGGGTCACAGGTACCTGCCGGGGCCCGGCCTCTGGGGTGGGTGCCAGGGTGCTCCTGAGAGGCGGGGGGGCTGGAGGACCCACCCAGGCCCCCGGGGTGTCCGCGCGGAGTCAGGCATCGTCTGAGCCTGGCGCTACCCTCTCGCCCCCAGGGAAGCTGCACCTGGTGGACCTGGCCGGCTCGGAGCGCGCGTGGAAGTCGGGGGCCCAGGGGGAGCGGCTGAAGGAGGCCCAGAACATCAACCGGTCCCTGCTGGCCCTGGGCGAGGTCATCCAGGCGCTGCGGGCCAAGCAGGCGCACGTGCCCTTCCGCAACTCCAAGCTCACCTACCTGCTGCAGGACTCCCTCGGCAGGGGCAGCAAGACCGTCATGCTGGTCCAGGTGAGGGGCCGGGCGTGGCGGGAGGCGGCATGGGTGGGAAGCCCCTCCTTCTCTCGATGGGCAGGGAGCAGCTGGCCTTGGGACCCCCCTGGGCCAGGCCCCCACGTCAGAGTAGCCCCCTCCCCAAGGCATGCGGGTGGGGTGCTCTGGGCACTGCAGGGCCAATTCTGCCCTTCCGCCACGCAGCCGGCTCCCTCCCTCCCCTCCCCCTCCTTTTGGAGAGAAGGCTCCTCCTGGGCAGCCCCCTGGCCGTGCCGCCTGCTGACCGTGGAGGGTGCTGGGGCCCGAACGCTGCCTCCCTCCGCCCAGAGGGCCCAGGCTGCAGGAGCGTCCCATCCCGGCCTGGAGCCCCCTCTCTCGCCTGCCTGTTGGGGCTCGCAAGGCGCCCCCGCCTGCTCCCACTGGCCGGCCAGGAGGACCGCTTGGGGCCACGGCCAGTGCCGCCTCCGGGCTGCTTTGCGGGACCAGCAGCGGCTCCTGGCGCTGGCTCAGCCCTGGGAAACGGGCCTGCATCTGGCAGCAGCCCCGGGGCCTGTGGGGTGGCTGGTGGGCAGTGGCGGTGGCCCCCGGTGGCCCTCTTCCTCGCTGCTGCAAGGCCAGAGCTCGACCAGCGGCAGCCGGAGATCCTGCCTGGCCAGCCCCTCCTGCCAGCCCCCTTGTCTCACCCCCCCACCCCTCTCTCTCCGGCCCCAGATCTCGCCACTGGAGAAGGACATGGGGGAGTCCATCTGCTCACTCAAGTTCGCCCAGCGGGTCTGCCAAGTGGAGCTGGGCCCGGCCTCCCGCCGCATCGACTCCTCCGCCCAGCGCGGCGACGTCTGACAGAAAACTTGGAAAACGCCCCCCCGGCCCCGCCCCTGGATGGACAAGCTGAGCAGCCTCTCCCTGGGCCGCCTCCTGCCAAGCAGTGGGTCCCTGGGGCCTGCCTGCCGAGAGCCCCTTCATCATCCCTGGCCCTGCCCTGCCCTGCGTGCTCCACACCCTCCCCTGCCCAGGCCATGGGGCTCCTCGCGGCTGGCCCAGCGGGAGCCCCTCCTTCCTCCAGGCACTGGGCTGGGCAGGCCCCCCTCCTCCAGGGCCTCAGTTTGTGCCTCGCCCACCTGCTGCCGCCACTCGTGGGCTGCCCCAGCGTGGCCGGCTGTTGGACAAGCCCAGCCCTGCAGTGTTGGCCTGAGCACCTCCCCAAGCAGGGCAGCACCGATCCTGACAGGCTTCTCTGAACGCCCCCAGCGCCCCCCTCTCCGCGCCTTTCCTCTGGTGAGACCCTCACGTGGCAAAGGGCAGCTTCCGAATGGCTCACTGCAGACCCCCCTCCAATCTGTCCAGCCAGCGCTTCCCATCAGACTGGCTGAAGGTTGCCCTACAAGTGGCCCCCTCCCCTCCCCTCCCCTGCACGCTTTGCGGGTGGGGCCAGGATCCCAATTCCACCTGGCTCCTTCCTAAGGACGTCCATTAACCACTTGCTTCTCACCTACGAGGCGCCAAAAGCCTCCTTTGCAGCCCCCCCCCCAATGCACACTGCATGCTGGCTTGGCGGGAAAGGGCGATGATTCCCCTCCTCTGAAGCCCCAGTGAACGTGGCACCAGGGGAGGGCCAGAGCAGGGGGCCAGGCTCAAAGGTGGAGGCCCCCCCACAGCCCCCCACCCCTCCCTGCTCTTCTGCAGCCCTCCTCTAGAATCGGCCGCTGACTTCCTCTTGACTGTGTTAGTAATGGGGGAGCTGTAGGCTGAACCCCCCCCCCGAGTACCCAAATGTACTTGAGCCCTGAAAATAGGAGACCCTCCTCTTGCCCCCATCCTCTCCCTGTGCAAGCTTTTGCTGGGACCACTGGAGGCAGGAGGGGAGCTGCATTGCTGGACTGTTCTCCTGCCTCCCTCTTCCCTGCCCCGACTGCCAGGAAGTAGATGCCGCCCCTCTGGTATTTGGCAGCAATAAACTGGAATCTGGAACCTGCTCTGTGCTCTGGCTGGTGCCCCATTGACTGTGTGGGCCAGGTGAAAACCCTGCAGAGCTGGGCTCCCCCCCTCAGGGTATGCCAAGGGGGCCCCAGGGAGACACACTGTATTGCTTGACACGGCTGTATTGTCAAAGGCTGTAAGAGGGCAGGTCCTCTGATGGATAAGGAACTGGTTGAGGGCCAGGAAACAGAGAGTGGGGGGTCACTGGGCAATTTTCACAGTGGAGAGAGGTGGAAAGCGGAGTGCCCCAGGGATCTGTCTTGGGACCCATGCTTTTCAACTTGTTCATAAATGACCTGGAGACAGGGATAAGCAGCGAGGTGGCCAAGTTTGCGGATGACACAAAACTTTTCCGGGTGGTAAAAACCAGAAACGATTGTGAAGAGCTCCAGAAGGATCTCTCCAAGTTGGGGGAATGGGCAGCCAAATGGCAGATGCATTTCAACACAGACAAATGTAAAGTGATGCACATTGGGGCAAAAACCCAAAACTTTGCCTATAGGCTAATGGGGTCTGAGCTGTCTGTGACGGGTCATGAGAGAGATCTTGGAGGGCTAGTGGACTACTAAATGGAAGTGTCAACCCCAGTGTGCGGCAGCAGTTAAGAAGGCCAATTCCATGCTTGGGGTAGTTAAAAAAGGGGTTGAGAATAAAACAGCCAATATTATTATGCCATTATACAAATCAATGGTAAGGCCACATCTAGAGTATTGTGTACAGTTCTGGTCACCACATCTCAAAAAGGACACAGTGGAGCTGGAAAAGGTGCAGAAGACAGCAACAAAAATGATTACGGGGCTGGGGCACCTCCCTAATGAGGAAAGACTGCAGTATTTGGGGCTCTTCAGCCTGGAAAAAAAGGCACCGGGGGGACACACATGATTGAGACATACAAAATTATGCATGGGATTGACAGTCACCGAGGGATGTTCTTTTCTCTCTCACAGTCCTAGAACCAGGGGACATACCCTGACATTGAGTGTTGGGAGAGTAAGGAGAGTAAGTGTTGAGTGTTGGGAGAGTAAGAACAGATAAAAGGAAACACTTTGTTACTCAGTTGGTAATTGTGGAACTTCTTGCCACAGGAGGTGGTGATGGCACCTGACCTAGGTGCCTTGAAAGGGGGATTGAGCAGATTTCTGGAGGAAAAGTCCACCGTGGGCTTACATAAGTAGGCTACTTCAGAATGCCAGAAGCAGGGGGGTGGCAATGAGATGCAGGTATCTTGTCCTGTGGACTAACTGAGGCATCAGACGGGCCACTGTGAGATCCAGGAAGCCGAACTATATGGGCCTTTGGCCTGATCCAGCAGGGCTCTTCTTGCGTTCTTACATTGTTCCCGCTGGAGCCAGAGGAACCACCTGCCTTGCAGAAAAGATCACCTGTCTGTTTCCTGTCTGGCCTGGGAACAGATCCCAGAGCGGCTGCACTGATGGTGCCTCAGGCCCCACCCACACCCCTTTCAGATCTCAAATGTGAGCCTGAGAGAGGCCTGCAGGGCCCTAAAGCCCCCCCCTTTGGCGCGGCTCGACTCCCTACTGCCCAAGCAGGACGTGGGCTGCTGAAAGGGGCTGCTGCCTCTCTGGGGTAGTGGTGAGGTGGGTGGCTGAGCTGGAAAGCGGAGCTGCCAGAGTCACCCCATGAGAACATAAGAAGAGCCCCGCTGGATCAGGCCAAAGGCCCATCTAGTCCAGCTTCCTGGATCTCACAGCGGCCCACCAGGTGCCCCAGGGAGGCACGAGGAGACAACAAGATGCTTGGATCCTGTGGCCACTCCCTTGCACCTGGTATCAGTAGCCCACCACCTTTGCAAGGAGGTTGCACAATCCATCATTGCCCATAGCCCACGATGGACCCCTCCTCCAGAAATCCGTCCAATCCCCTCTTAAAGGCATCCAGGCCAGATGCCATCACCACCTCCTGTGGCAAAGAGTTCCCCATAAGCCCTGCCAGGCCATTCACCCCACAGTCAAGATGGTATTTTTAAAAATCATTTTATTATTTTTATTAAAGAAGTACAGCATTCCAATCCTCTCCATTAGCAGTAGCCAGCTGGGGGGGCACAGCAGCGAGGCGGCCCTGCCGGGGCTGACCCAGCCAGAGACACAGCAGGCAGACACCCAGCGGACAACGTTGTGGCCCCCCCGATCCTTCAGAAGGGGCAGCATCAGGGCGCAGCCTGCCTCCGGAAGCGAGTGGAGAGCTCCCCGGTCCTGGCAGGCTGGCCTTTGCTGCCCAGGGGGAGCTGAACGGCGGAGCTCCTTTCCCGTCTCTTTAGCCCCTGGCAGAGGGGGCTGGGAAAGACTCTTCTCAGGCTGCAGCCATCAAGGAGCTGCTGCCCACCCTAAGTGAGATGGGCTGAAGGCGTGACTGTGGAGGAGGAGGCAGCTGCCTAGGTGCCCAAGAGGCGCCCTGGAAAGGAGACGGGCAGGCAGGGCACAGCCCCTTGGCTCCAGCAGGCGGGGTAGGCTGGAAGACTGCAAGTGCAGCAGGGCAGGGCTGGGGGCAGGGGCAGGCCAAAATGCATGGCCGGGGGGGGCAAGGGGGCCACCACTGCAGGAGCCAAGTCGCGGCAGCAGGTGGGGGGCAGCTGGCCCCAGGGCAGGGGGAGCTGGCAAATGGGGGCACCGTAGGAGCAGCTGCAGCAGGAGCCGCTGCTGCAGGGGTGGTGGAGGGGAAGCGTGGCCGGGATGTGGGGGCCCAGCTCCCTCCCCTCCCCAAGGGGGGAGGAAGGGCTGCCCAGGGCTGCGCACGGACTGGGGGCAGGAACGGGAACTGGCCGCTCGGGCTCCGGGTGGGAGTCGGCCCCCTGCAGGTGGGGCAGCAGAGCCTCGATGGCAAAGGAGCTGCCCAGGCGGGGCTTGGCGCTCTCGGCCGCGCTGCTGGCGCCGAGGGGTGGGGCTGTGGGGGGCGCAGCCCCGCGGGAGGCGGAGTAAGGCCAGCCGTGGAGCACGTAGGGGGCCAGGTCTTGGACGAAGCCGGCCTCCTCCTGGCGGGAGACCGGGGTGCTCTGCAGGCGGAGGGCCTCTGGCGGGATGCGGTCCCCGTGGACGACCCAGAAGTTCCCCTTGGCCTTGGGCTTGCTGGAGTCCTTCAGCACCTGCCGGAGAAAAGGGGGGTCAGTCCGCGGCTTCCTGGGCTGCAGTGGCGGCAGGTCTGCCTGTGGGGCGGGGAAAGGGGCCAGGTCTGGCCAGCAAGGCCCGCAGCGGCCGAGGCCCAAGGAGCCTGCCCTCCTGCCTCGCGCCCCCCCCCCCGGTCAGCTGAAAAGGGCCCCGCAGCAAGCGGCATTCAGAGGAAGCCTGCAGCTGAGCAGGGCCGACCCCCCTGCTGTGAACTCCCAGCCAGGAAGGAGCAGGTTGGAAGCAAACCCTCTGCCTCCCTGAGAAGACCTTCGGTGCTCAGAGGCAGATCTAAGGGAGGGCAAATCTCTAAGTGTTGCAAGAAGCCTCACCTTGCAGTGGAAATCCCTCCTCTCCTGCACCGTTCTAGCCAATCCTCACAGGGAACAGCAACATCTTGGTGTTGCTGACTGGCTACAGCAGCAAGGGAGAGGAGGGATTTACGTGACAGGGTAAGGCTCCTTGCAACACTTAGAGCTCTGCCCTCCCTGTAGATCCACCTCTGTCAGTGCTCTCCCCCCATCCCAGCTCCAAGTGTCACAGCCTTCAGCCCACCCACAGTCCTGCTCTTCTGAAACAATTCAGCCCCCTTTACCCCGGCCAGCCCTTTTCATCTCACGGCACACTGACAAGGCCCCCCCGCCATCGGTGTTTTGACCATAGACAAGCCACACTGCACTGCTGGGGGGGGGGCTCACATCCCCCAAGGGCCCTACTAAGCAATGACCCTCACCCAAACTCTCACGGCACACCTGTGGGCCATTCACGGCACACTGGTTGAGAATGGCTGCCCCAGGAGGAGGAGGAGGAGGAGGGTGCTCAGCCCCACGCCCAAGACCTTTGGCCCTCCCTGCCTGCACTGGCTGTGCCCCTCCCTCCCGCCCCCCCTGCCCAAGACAGGGGGGGGGCCGAGGTGCCCCCCTTACCATGGAGAAGCAGCTGTTGGAGGAGAGGTTGTGGCGGATGGAGTCCTTCCAGCCCTGGTAGCCCTCCTGGAAGAAGGGGAAGAGGGTGCTGATCTCTTTGATGATCTGGAAAGACAAAGGGGTCAGAGTCAGGCCCAAGGAGCAAACTCTCCCCCACCCCCACGGGGAAACTGGCACCTCTGGCCCTGGCATGGCGCGGGGTGGGTGGGTGTGCTGGCTGGCAGGCCTGCTGCCAGGCCCTTCCTGCCAGCACCGCAGTGGCAGCCCCCCCCCCGCAAGCTCCCCTCCAGCCCTGCCTCTGCACCGCGGCTGTGGCGTGGTGGGACTCCAGGACACCCCCCCCCCGCGCGGCCTCCAAGCTGCTCCAGAGAGCGCTGCGGGCGGCCCCCTCCCGAGCCTGGGGAGAGAGACGCGTCTCCTCCTCTCCGGGCCGCTCCAGCCGCTGCCCTGGCCTTGCGCATCCACGTCGGCCCCCCAAAAGTCAGCTGCGGGGAGAGAAGCAGCAGCGAAAGCATTTCGGGGCTCCGTCCGCGTTTACTCTTAAGGAGGCTTAAGGCTCCCTCTTTTCTCGTGTGCCTGGAACGGGCGAGAAAGGCGAGCCGCGAGTGATCGCTGCCCGCAGGACTACGTCGCCGCTCCAGGCATCAGTCTCGGACTTCTCTCCTGAGTGCATACTCGGAAGTAAGCCCCACCGTGATCCACGGGCCTCATCCCCCCCTGAGCGTGCGCTTCAACCGTCGGTGCTGCTTTTCGGCCAACGGAACCCTCAGGCTGGTTCGCTACAAGCCATTTAACACCGCAAAGGCCAATCTACACGTTACGTGTAACGCGTGTTGGGCCTTTGGATTTCCGGCACTACTTTCCCACTCCAACCGGGCGCGGGGCTTGTGTGGTTTGGCCCTCCCCGCCCGCCAACTGGCTCCCCGGGAAGAGCCGAGCGGCCCCGGAGAAAGCTCTCTCCGTTTCCCGCCGGGGGTCCACCGCCAAGGCGGCAGCCCGAGGCACAGAGGCTGGCAGCCTGGCCTCGCAGGCCCCCGAGCCGATAGCTGGCGGCGCCTCGAAAGGCCCACGCAGAGCACGCACGCTGCTCTCCGGGAGATCCGCTCCTCCTGCAGGCGCCGGCGCCGGGGGGCTTCCACCCTGGACATGCTTATCCGGAGGGAGCCCCACCGCGCACAGCGGCACTGACCTCCGAGCAAGCCTGCACCGGGCTGCAGGAGGGAGGGGCGGAAAGCAGCGGCGCTCTCTGGGCGCCATGCATCAAGAGGCGGGGAGTTCCACGCACGCAGAGGGACCAGGAGACCCGTGGGACGCTCCCCCACCCCGGCCAGGCTCCTATGTGAATAGAGGGCCAGTGAACCAAGAGCTCCCCCCGCCCAGCCACGGGGCCAAAGTGCTCCAGCGCCTCGGTCGGTCGCGACCGTCGGAGAGGAGCCTGGCCCCACTGGAGGTCGCCGCTGCCGCGCGCCCTCCGCCTCCCGCCCGCGCAGCTCTCGCCCAGGAACAAAGTTTCCCCGGGCGGGCGGGCGGGCGGGCGGGCCTGCCTGCGGCTCACCTGGGCGAGCTTGAGCCGCTTGGCGGGCGACGCCTGGATCACCAGGGCGATCATGGCCAGGTAGGTGTAGGGCGGCTTGGCGTGCCGGCTGTAGCGCTTCGGCTTCCGCGTGCGCTGCGCGGCCGGGGAGGCGCGTCGCTTGGGGCTGCCGCCCTCCGCCGCCCGGGCCTCCTCGCGGGCCTTGAGCCGCCGTCCGCCCGCCGCGGGCACGCCTGTTCTGGCCATGAGCTGAAGGGTCCCGAGCGCTGTGCCCGCGGCTCCCCTCGGCTGGCTCTTAAGGCGCTCATGCTGCCTTTCTCATGCAAATGGCCAGGCCCGGCTCGGCACCATGTGGGGGCCGGGCCAGCAATTAGACGAGGGGCGCTAATCACTCACGGGGGGGGGGGGGCGCCGCCAGGTTAGGTTGGGCGGGGCTGGGCGTTGCAAGGCGAGGCCCCGCGCGATCGACGCCCGCAGTACAGCTCGCCCACGGGAGCGCACGCTCCGGCCGAAAGACCCTCGGCGAGCAGCAGCAGCAGCGCCCGGCTGTGGATTGGCCTGCCGGGGCGCCCTGGTCCCGGCGGGGAGGCGGCTTCCCCCTGGAGCGCAGCGGGACTTTCTTCGGAGGAAACGCACAGAGGCTGTACTGCGCAGCTGGAGACCCCGCCGTGGCCGACCACACGCCCGGGCTTCCCCCGAGAGGCGCCTCTCTCTGGACGCCGCGGTGGCACCGGCCGCGGGGATCTGGACTGAGCGGGCCTGGTGAGACCACTGAGAGGCGGGAAGCTGAGCCGGGTGGGCCCGTCTGGCCTGACCCACGGGGCCCCTCTGATGTTCGTGCGTGTTTTGGCTGGAGGCAGCCGCTGGCGACCCTCCGCTGACGCACCGAGTGCTGTGCAGCACGGCTGGGCTCAAGGAGCGGCCCATTTTGCACAGGTTGGCCGCTGCTGGAGGACATTCCCACGTGCAGGAAGGCCCGCAGGCGTCGGTGCATAGCAAACTGAGGCACCACCCCGAGGAGTACGCTGAAGGTTGCAAATCAGTTTCCTCGTGGACATGGCAAGGTTGGGTGTGAATTTGTAATCAACTCAAGACTTTATCAGTGCCATTGTTGAAGTGTAAAGGCTGCTCAAACTCCCTTAGGGTCAGCCCTGCCCTCTTCTGTGAAAAGGAAGGAAAGTGCCTGTTTCGTGTGTTCCCGCAAAGGGAGAGGAGTGGAGAGACGCAGTGAAACCCCCCCCCCTCCAGCAAACTCCGTGGTCTCAGCCCCAAAGGCTGCTGCTTATTTTCATTGGCTACACTAGATGCAAATTGATTTGGCTTTTAATCCAGTCAATCAATCAACAGTGTTTATGAACAGGAAGTTCACAAAGTGATTTACAGGCAAATAATAATAAAGTTGGGGGACCTGGTGGCACAGCGAGTTAATCCGCTGTGTTGCTGGGCTTTCAACCGCAAGGTTGGGTGTTCGAGACTGCGTGACAGAGTGAGCTTCCGTTGCCCAGCTCCTGCCAACCTAGCAGTTCGAAAGCACCTAAAAAATGCAAGTAGATAAATAGGGACCACTTCGCTACGGCGTAGAGTCATGCTGGCCACATGATTGGACAAAAACGCCGGCTCTACAGGCTATGAAACGGAGATGAGCACCGCCCCCTACAGTCGGTCATGACTAGACCATTCCGTAGTGGGGAAACCTTTACCTTTACCTTTAATAATAAAGTTAAATGGCTCCCTGTCCCAAAAGGGCTCACACTCTAAACAAGAACCACCAGCAGCAGCCACTAGAAAAGCCACTGTTCTGGGGTGAAGAGGGACAATTACTTTCCCCCTGCTAAATATAAGAGGAGCACCACTGGGAAAAAGTGTCTCTTGCTTGACTCCTTAGCAGGGATTTATATTGAAGATGCCCCCTCCTGCCCCAGCCTTTTCTGGCTTTCCTGTTCCTTTGGCATGTGGTGTGTCTGCTGTTAGTATTTTGGTTCTGTGTATGGTCTAATCTGGGGTGTAAAACTCGTGCCTTCACCACCTCCTGTGGCAAGGAGTTCCATAGCTTAATTTCATTTCATACAAAGGGCCAAATAGCATTAGTGATGCCTGCTGAGAGCAGGAAGTGATGTCATTAAGCAAAAAGTGCTGTCATAAAGCAGGTCATTACCAGAAATAACCCCTTTTTTTCTCACATTACATAGGAACTCGTTAGCTGCAAATATACAAGAATATGCACAATTTTTTTTTTCATGTTTTCAAGATAGGGGAGAGCCCAATTATCATGGGGGCTGCCCTTTCAGCAGTGACATCTCAGCACAGCTCAGCTTCCACAGGCCATATCCGCCCTCCCCCCGGGCCTTATATTTGACACCCCTGTTCTAAGCTATATTGTATATCGGCATTTCTTAAACGTTGGGTTGGAACGCAATTGCTGGTGAGTCTCCAATGAAAACACAGATGATGGAAAGATCAGACAACTGATTGCGTCAAGCTCTGAGACTGTTCAAAAAGCAGATAGCTGCCCTACAAAGAGCTGAGCTCCTTCGGCTTGAAAGCTTGTAGAAATATAGGGAGATACTTTTGACCGTGGGGGGGGGGCATGATTGAGACATACAAAACTGCATGGGCGGGATAATAGATAGAGGGATGTTCTTTTCCCTCTCTCACAACCCCAGAACCAGGGGACAGCCACTAAAATTGAATGTGGGGAGAGTTAGAACAGATAAAAAGAAATTTTTTTACCCAGCTGTGTAATTAAGCTATGGAACTTCTTGCCACAGGAGGCGGTGATGGCATCTGGCTTAGATGTTTTTAAATTCAGGCTTTTCAATTTCCCAGGATTATATATCCCTCTCTCAAATAACTATCACACTCTAATAGTAATAAGAAACAACATTTATTTAAAATATAACATTTACATAGAGCATCTCCACCTTCCACCCAGAAAGGGGGGGGGTAAGACAATCAAAAGGAAAAGTTTAAGGACAGTTAAAAAGATACACAACACCACAATTAAGGCAGCAATAAAACAAAATTCTATCTACATTCAGTTTACAGATAAGAGTTGACCTGCAGACATAGCTCTTCCATCCATAACTCAGCAATCATTACTAGCACCAAGATTCCCTTGCAAGTAGTGGAGCTGGAAAAGGTGCAGAAGAGAGCGAGAAAATGATTACAGGGCTGGGGCACCTCCCTTATGAAGGAAGACTGCAGCGTTTGGGGCTCTTCAGTCTGGAAAAAAAGTGCCTGAGGGCCTATAAGATTGAGACATACAAAATTATGCATGGGAGCGACAGATACCCATGGGAGCGACAGATACCCTTTCTCACAATACCAGAACCATCCACTGGTTCAGGGAGCATCCACTGAAGTTGAGTGTTGGGAGAGTTAAAACTAAAAAGGAAATACTTTTTTACCCAGCAGGTAGTTAATCTGTGGAACTCTTTGCCACAGGAGGTGGTGATGGCATCTGGCCTAGATGCCTTTAAGAGGGGATTGGACGGATTTAAAATACAATCCTTCCAACACCCCCTCCTCAAAAGACAACATTCCTTAATTTATCAACTTCACCCATCTAATATACTCCCATCTCCTTGACAGGCCTGACTAAGAGAATTGGGCCTTGCTTCATCCCTGAACTCTCGCTGTGTTCCTGTTAAGCGTTAAATGTTAATATGCTTTTTTAAATCCCAGTTTGGTGTTTGCATCTGTAGGTTGGGATGGTTATTGTCAACTTGCTGCTAAAATGCAAACCAGCCAATGTGATGGGGAAGGGGGGGAATGGGGTGCCAGGATGCCCGTTTGGTTGGCTGGGGCACACTTCACGTGTCAGTCCTGAAAACCGCAGCACCCTTCACACCACAACCACCTCCCTTCTCTACAAATGTATGGCTGCTTGTATGAATGAGTCAGTGGTGAGGGAAAGGCATTCTGTGTATGCTCAGATTCACAGTATACGTTCTTTAGTCCCCCTGGAATTAAGCTCTGGCATGAAAAACTGGTGCTGGGGCTGGCAGAAGTGAAACCTTGCTTGGTGGCCTGCCTGGGCTCAGCTCCCACACGTGCAAGAGCTGCTGCAAGCTCTCCTCCGGGCTGGGGGTCCTTCAGGCAGCCTGCCCAAAGGCCACCGTGTGCTTGGCTGCGGGGGAGAAGGGTCATAAAAACATAAGAACATAAGAAGAGCCCCGCTGGATCAGGCCAAAGGCCCATCTAGTCCAGCTTCCTGTATCTCACAGGGGCCCACCAGGGGCCCCAGGGAGGCATGAGACAACAAGATGCTTGCATCCTGTTGCCACTCCCTTGCACCCGGTACCAGTAGCCCACCACCTTCGTAAGGAGGTTGCACAATCCATCATTGCCTATAGCCCACAATGGACCTTTCCTCCAGAAATCGGTCCAATCCCCTCTTAAAGACATCAAGACCAGATGCCCTCACCACCTCCTGTGGCAAAGAGTTCCACA
Organism: Lerista edwardsae; assembly: GCA_029204185.1. NCBI lineage: Eukaryota > Metazoa > Chordata > Lepidosauria > Squamata > Scincidae > Lerista > Lerista edwardsae. The sequence goes on along the minus strand of JAJKFI010000036.1, from coordinate 1,269,635 downwards.
GATTAACTACCCGCTGGGTAAAAAAGTACTGAAACCTCTGGGTCTCAACCAGAGTGCAGCCAGGTCTCTGGGGTTGGAGGACAAGGTCCACTTCCAAGGTCCACTTCCGTTGGCTTTGTCTCTTGTGCCTGTTGGGAAGCTCTGCTGGCTGGACAGGGTGGGGCAGGGGAGCCCCCAGGCCAGGAGCTCCTCTGAGCTGCTTCCCCGCATTCTGCATACCAATAGCTCAGCTTGTGAAATCCAGGCTGGCTCCGCTTTGGCTGCTGGCTGGCCCTGGAGAGGAGAAGCCCCAGCTGACCTCTTTGTTGTGGGAGAATTATGCAAAGCAGCCCCGATGGCTCTGCTAATGGGGCTGCTAATGTCTGGGCAGGGCTTGGCCGGGAGGTCACAGGGAGGTTAGAGGGCTCCAGGCCCTTTGGGTCTGCCAGGAAGAGGAGACCCAACCCAGCCTCAAGCAAGGAGGTTGGATTGACTGGAGGCGCCATCCCTGTTGAATTGATAGGAATCGAGTGAAGCCAAGGGGCGGGCTTAGCGGCCATGTTTGTGTGCCCCAGCCAGTCTTTATTCCAAGCATTTCAGATTGCTTTTCTGGTACTGTTTCGGACTTAATAATTTACTCCTGAAATAAAAACTTACGAAAATAACAACGTGTGATCGTGTAGAAACATCATTGGTAACCTTATTATAATTTAATACGCAATTACAAGGTTAAATTCCTCATAATTATAGTACTGAACATACCGGACGAAATGCTACTTGCTGTCTATTTAAACGCAGATTGCACTATTGTGACAGACTTATTTTTGGAAATCTACACAAGCAGAAATAACGTGTGAACGGGAAGGAAAGAAAAAAGGGCAGGGTGGGCAAAAATCAGATAAATATATAGGAAAATTACATTAAAATCTCTTCATGACACAAGTAGTTGTCAATATGAGAGTAATTCTTTTTTACTTCTAGACTATTAAGAGTAGTTTTTTAAACTTCTACACTCACCCCCCCCCCACTAAAAACAAATTCTGTTAATGTTCAGAATTTCGAAAATATTACAGTAGAAAATGGAAGGCGGGAAAAAACGTGTAAACGGGAAGGGGGGAAAAGGAGGGGGGAAATATTTTTTTTCCCTTCTAAATCTAGACCATTAACAGTGGGTGTCTGAAAATGGTGAATAAGACTGCTAGGAACAACGAGAAATTACACAGCTCCAAAAAAAAAAATGCACTCCTGAACTGTAGTTCTATTGAACCGATGTAATGTGAATACACGAACCTTTCCGTGGAAATTAAATCCCATTTTTCGTACAGCGATTCGCACACCCGTATGCAGAACACGCAGGCATGCTTAAAGACGTTGAAATTAACGTTTACACACGTGCAGGGAGATTTTTATTCGTGAATTTGCGGCAATCCTCGCCCTTGCGGAACAGTTCAGAGTCAGCCATATTTGTGTGCCCCGGTAGCTTCAAGAAAATGATGTCATGGCGACTCCTGTGTATTATGCCTCCATGGCCTCAAGCTGCTGAGTGCCATCCCCTTGGGTGTGGAAGGGGGCCGTGTGGACGGAGTGGAGGCTTGCTTGAGCCAATGGTAAGGTTGGGGAGGAGCAATATCTTGTTTATTGGCATTATTGTTAATCAGTGCAACCATCAGTGAGAGGCCCTTGTCTCAAAGAGCTTTGTTGTTGTTGTTGTTGTTGTTGTTGTTCAGTCGCTAAGTCGTGTCCGACTCTTCGCGACTCCATGGACCGCAGCACGCCAGGCCTCCCTGCCCTCCGCTAGCTTCACATGAATTTCACGTTCATTGCTTCAGTGACACTCTCTAACCATCTCATCCTCTGCCGCCCCCTTCTCCTTTGGCCTTTGATCTTTCCCAGCATGAGGGTCTTTTCTAAAGAGTCCTCTCTTCTCAGGAGGTGGCCAAAGTACTTGAGCTTCAGCTTCAGGATTTGTCCTTCCAGGGAGCAATCAGGCTTGACTTCCTGGAGGCTTGCCCGATTGGATCTCCTTGCCGTCCAGGGGACTCTCAAGAGTCTTCTCCAGCACCATAATTCGAAAGCATCTGTTCTTCAGCGCTCTGCCTTCCTTATGGTCCAGCTCTCACAGCCATACATTACTGTGAAGGAGTTTTACATTTCAGCAATGGGGACCCACTACTGAGGGATGGAAGGCTATACAAGGTAAGAAGGGATCCATCCAATCACATCTACTGAGGACTCATTGACATTTTTCACTTTGTGAAACGCTTTCCATGGAGTGTAATGCTGAGATTATATGCCCCCCCCCCAACTTAGGCTATATTGTTTAAAGTTGACACTGAAAGAAACGGAGCTCTGTATTCAGGTGTCAAAAATGAGCACGTTGCTGTAAGAGATCTCATTCCAGACATGCCACATTCAGAACTTCAGGACACCCCAGCAAAGTTCTCAGGCTCGACTTCAAGTGAATAGGACGGGGGGGGGACACGGGACAGGGGAGCTCCAGGATTAGCTGCTCTTTCAGGACACCCCAGCAACATGAGCACACTTGAGGAAGAGGAACAGCATCTGGAAGGGGCCTGCTGAGGGCAGGGCCAGCCCCCTCCTGCCGGCCATCAAAAGCAGTATTCGTGTACCGCTTTTCAACACAAATGTTGAAAAGTACCAGCCACGGGGAGGTTATAAATTTCTTTTGCATGGCTGTAGCAAAGTGAACAAGACACTATGTGCCGGGGTGCAAGGTGAACATAAGAACATAAGAAGAGCCCTGCTGGATCAGGCCAAAGGCCCAGCTAGTCCAGCTTCCTGCATCTCACAGCGGCCCACCAGGTGCCCCAGGGAGGCACGAGACAACAAGATGCTTGCATCCTATTGCCACTCCCTTGCACCCAGTACTCTGAAGTAGCCCACCACCTTTGTAAGGAGGTTGCACAATCCATCATTGCCTATAGCCCACGATGGACCTTTCCTCCAGAAATCCGTCCAATCCCCTCTTAAAGGCATCAAGACCAGATGCCATCACCACCTCCTGTGGCAAGGAGTTCCACAGATTAGCTGCCCGCTGGGTACTTCCTTTTATCTGTTTTAACTCTCCCAACCCTCAGTTTTAGCGGATGCCCCCTGGTTCTGGTGTTTTGAGAGAGGGAAAAGAACATCCCTCTATCGACTCCATCCCTTCTGTGCATAATTTTATAAGTCTCAGTCATGTCCCCCTCAGGCGCCTTTTTTCCACACTGAAGAGCCCCAAACACTGCAGTCTTTCTTCATAAGGGAGGTGCCCCAGCCCCGTAATCATTTTTGTCGCTCTCTTCTGCACCTTTTCCAGCTCCACTATGTCCTTTTTGAGATCAGAACTTTTTGAGATCCGCTAAAACTGAGGGGTGGGAGAGTTAAAACAGATAAAAGGAAGTATTTTTTTACCCAGCGGGTAGTTGATCTATGGAACTCCTTGCCACAGGAGGTGGTGATGGCGTCTGGTCTTGATGCCTTTAAGAGGGGATTGGACGGATTTCTGGAGGAAAGGTCCCTCGTGGGCTATAGGCAATGATGGATTGTGCAACCTCCTTACATTAGAAGTAGGCTACTTCAGAGTACCGGGTGCAAGGGAGTGGCAACAGGATGCAAGCATCTTGTTGTCTCATGCCTCCCTGGGGCACCTGGTGGGCTGCTGTGAGATACAGGAAGCTGGACTAGGTGGGCCGCCTTTGGCCTGATCCAGCAGGGCTCTTCTTAGGTTCTTATGGTAACTCCAAACGCCCTCCCCCCCCCCCCGTGGCTTTCCATGACTGTTTCCTGACGGGGGAGACAGGCTGGCCCTTGGGCGCTCCGCACGCTCACTCCATCGGGCAGGAGCAGACGCCTCCCCAGCACCACCTGCCTGTGGCCCCAGCCCTGGAGAGCTGCCCGGAAGGACGCCACGCTGGACGGCGCTGAAGGCCAGGGCTGCGCTCCCCGTGTCCTCCTCCGGCCCGGGCCCCCCACCCAGGGCCCGGCTCTCGTCTCCGAAGTGGCGGCACAAGACCCCAGAGGGGAGTGCAGTGTCGGGTGTGTCACAAAGGGGGGGGGGGAGTGCCTGTGTTTGCACCTCAGGATAGAGCCTCGTTTTGAAACTTGGCCCATTGGCCTGGTTCCTGCCCCTCTCTCAATTGTTTGCTTACTCTCTGGGCCAAACCAGGTGAGATGTGGAGTGCCCCGTGGTTTTTCTCCTGAAGCAAATCGCAACTGAGGAGGGGAATTTTTACTAGGGAAATGTCATGGGGCAGGCCCGCTAGGCAGCTGCCCTGGCACGGGAAAGACGGGGTATAAATTATTCAAATAAATAACAGGCACAGCTGGGCACAGTACTGACCTTTGGGGGGCAGTCTTAGATTTTTCTGAGGCACACAGTTTTACACAGTTTTTTTTTAAGTCCATCTAAAATGCATCTGACAATGCATTTTTTTATTTGAAGATAAATACCACAACTGTATTGGAACATTATGGAATGGACTATAATTACATTACGGAATATAATTATAAAGTCTTTTAAAAACGCTTTGGTGGGTGCTGGTAGTTAGCCTTGCCTAGGGTGCAAAATAGCCTGGTACTGGCTCTGCGGGGGTGTGTGTGTGTGTCAGATGCCCCCCTCCCAGCACTATAGGCATGATCCAGGTTGTGTGCCCCCCCCCCGCCACTGCCACTTAGAAAAGTTCAGAAGGGTGGAAATGCAGGTGACCCATTTTCTCCTCTTGTCAGATTGGAAGACTTGGGAGAACCAGCTGTGAGCCCTGGCGCCCTTCAACCTGTGCACAGGGGGTGAGGCACCGCCTGGAGGTGGAAGGTGGCATCACACCTGTGGAGGGGTACGGAGGAGGAGAAGCCAAAGAGCTGCCCCATCACTCGAAGGGTTCAGCAACCCAGAGAGGCCGAGTGCCCGCCCACTTCAGGAGCAGATTGCCAACGCCTGTGTGAGAGACGGCAGCAGCGGCATCTCGTTATTAGCAGGTCAGCACTGCGCCTTTCCAGGGGGAAGCTCCAGGCTGGCTGGCAAAGCGACCAGTGCACAGCAGCACAGTGCAAACTCCAAGCAAATACACAAGTCTCCGAACCGAAGACGGTTCCTGCTGGAGGCTTGGAGAGCGAGACGAGGCCGCTGGGACAACACGGGAGCCCAGGGCCAGCCCCTCCCTCTGCCACTGGCAGCTCTCACAGTGGCGTCCCTACAGGGGGCGGAGCTCTAGGCTTTGCAAGGAGCCTCACCCTCCCCTGTAAATCGCTCCTCTCCCTTGCCGCTGTAGCCAGTAAGCAATGCCAAGTTTCCCCTTGAGGACTGGCTAAAGTGGCACAGGAAAGAAGCGAGTTCCACTGCAAGGTAAGGCTCCTTGCAAAACTTAGAGTTCCGACCCCCCTGTAGGGATGCCACTGAACTCTCGCAAGGGGTGGACGTCTCCTCCATGGTCACTATTCACAGGCCCGTTTGAGTCTTGATCTAGGGCAGTAGAATTCAAACCTTTTAGACCAGGACCCACTTTTTAGAATGGCATTTGTGTCGGGACCCACCGAAAGTGGTGTCATTAACCTGGAAGTGATGTTGTAGCAGGAAGTGACATCATCAAGCAGGAAGTGTGATCATTGTAGCATAATAAAAGGACACTCCTGAAATGCAAACTGGCATTCTTGGACAGCAGCAATTGTACAAACATGAAACAACCCTGACAGGAGGCAAGATGAGGACAAAACATTATGTAAAAGTACCTAACTAATTTTTTTTTTTTAAAACCTCACTTGAAAATTCAAAGACTCACAAAAGGAATATAACAAGAGTAAGGTCTGCTGTTCCCATGATGGCTTCTCCCAGCTTTCCATGACCCACCTGACATCAGGTTGCAACCCATCAATCAGTCAATTTATATACTGCTTTTCAACACAAAGTTCACAAAGCGGTTCACAGGCTAATAATAATAAGGTCCTGACCCACAGTTTGAATAACATTGATCTAGGTAGAGAGGAGTGGGTTGTACCAGGAGTAGGCACCACAAGGTTGCTGCGTCTCGTATGAAAGGCCAGGTAAGGTCCCTTCAGCAGTCTTGCAAGGCTACATAGCAGCAGCCAAATGGGTGGGAGGGGGGGGAGCGCACACAACTTTGCATGGGCTGGACGTGGCAAAATACCTCCCCACCAGGGGTCCTGCTCCCTCCCCATGTGACTGTGACACACTTCAGGCTCCCAACAATAACTATTTACTGCACAGCTAGCCAAAATTGAAATCCTCTCCCTCCCCACCAGGGGTCTTGTGGAAGCACCTTTTCCAAGCTCAGGGAGTTTATGTCCCTGAGTGAAAAGCACTATGGTCAAGTGGGCACCCACCTCCCTCCAGATTGGATGCAAGTCAAGGCACACTATCGGACGGAGTGCTTCCGGACGCCTCAGAGAGCACACAAGACAAGACGCCTGCATCCTGTTGGCACTCCCCTGCATCTGGCATTCTGAGGTAAATTCTGAGGGAAATAAAAGAGAATTTTACTATCCTGTCTGTGGGGAGGGAGCTATAATAACCTGCAGCCAGTGGTGTCATTCAAATGATTTAGGAACAGGAACTCACTTTTGATTGGCACTTGTCGGGAACCCGGAACCAGCCACGGAGCCCGTTAGGATCCGGAACGCCCGTTCTGGTCCGTTCCCCCTGAATGACATCACTGCCTGCAACCAACCTGAGCCTTAAGAACATAAGAAGAGCCCTGCTGGATCAGGCCAAGGCCCATCTAGTCCAGGTTCCTGCATCTCACAGTGGCCCACCAGATGCCTCAGGGAGCACACAGGACAACAAGATGCCTGCATTTCGCTGCCACCCCTTTGCACCTGGCATTCTGAGGTAATTCTGAGGTTTGCATGTGAAGGCCCACAGGCACACAGGGCCTCCACCACAACGATGCATCTCAGTGGCACCCATTCCACATATCCATTCAGAGCCGAAGACGACGACGACAACAACAGGCTGCTCGGCTGCCAGCCCAGAGAAGGAGCTGGAGCTGCGGAGGGCCGGCTCTGCCTGCCCAGCTGGGACCTGCTGCAGTCGCCATGGGAGCAGGTCCGAGGTTGTCCTGGTGTGGGTGGGGCGGGCCTGGAACTGGCCCAGCAGCTCGGCTCGCCTCCCCGGGCGGCTCCAGGACGCCCGAGTGCCCCCTCCCTTCACAACTGGTCGAGGCGGGCCAGCAGAGCACTCCTGGGGAAGGAGCTGGGCCTGCCCACGGCCGGGGGCGCCACGTCTGCCGGGTGGGTCATCCAGATGTCGAAGACGGTCTTGTTGGGGGGCGCCGTCTGGTCCAGGTCTGCCGTGAGCCTCGGGGGGCCCAGCGAGTGCCCTGCCTCCACCTCCCAGTACAGGGGGCTGATGCAGGGGGAGGGCCCCCCGCAGAAGGGCAGGCCTGGGACTGGGGGCAGTGCGGAGAAGGGGGGCGAGAGGCTCGACGGGGCCACCACATTGGGGGCCACACACTTGGTGTAGGAGGTGGGGAGCTGTGGGGGTGGCGTGCAGCCCCCAGAGCACCCTGGGGCAGAGCTGCTGCTGCTGCTGGGGGCCTGGAGGACCCTGGGGCGCTTGGCTGGCTGGCCCGGCTTGGGCGCCTGCGTCCCGGCCCCCCTCCCACTGGGTGAAGGGGGGCCCAGGGCAGGGAGGCTCCTGGCTGGGGAGAAGGGCCGCAGGGCCGGCAGGTGGCAAGGAAGGATCGAGGGGCCCGAGGAGACGCAGAAGATGGGGACCGGGCCCCAGAGATCCAGGCCGGCTGCAGGAGGGGGCAGGAGCGGCTCGGCCCCCCCTTCGGGCTTCCCCAAGAGGCCCACGTCCTGGAAGTCGCTGAGCAAGGAGTCAATGCTGAAGGGGCTGTGCTGCGGGGGGGCCCCTTCGCCATCCAGGCGGGCAGCCCCCTTCTCGGAGGCCGGGGGGTCCTGCGGGGCCGGGGCGCTGTGGAAGGGCCAGCCGTGGAGCACGTAGGGGGCCAGGTCGACCGCGAAGGTCCTCTCCTCTTGGCGGGAGACGGGCGTGTTCTGCAGCCGGAGGGCCTCGGCGGGGATGCGCGACACGTCCACCGTCCAGAAGTTGCCCTTGGCCTTGGGCTTGGCCGGGTCCTTCAGCACCTGCGGGAGAGGGGAGGCCACGTGGCTGCCGGGCTGCTCAGCCGGACCAGGGGTGGGTGTCTTCGGGGTGAGCGAGTGAGTGGGGCGGGGGGGCCACCCCGAAGGCTGGAACTGTCGCTCAGCCTCCAGCCTCCTCCCAGGATTGCAGCCTCCTCCCAGCATCTCAGGGAGGGCCGGGGAGGGAGCCAGCGGCGTCATGCAGCCGGAACGCTGGGCAGGAGGAACGGGTGAGCGGCAGCCCGCCCGTCGCGTTCCGGTCCGTTTCGCGGTCTTCCCCGCCCCTGCGTCTTTGCCGTCTTCCCCGCGGGGGCGGGCTGCCGCTCACCCGTTCCTCCCGCCCAGCGTTCCGGCTCCATGATGCCACTGGAGGGAGCCCCTTCTCCGCCTGGCCACGGCTGCTGGTCAGTGCCAACGTGCCCGAGCTCGGTGGGCCGAGGGCTGGCTGGGAAGAACTCGGGCCCCGTTGGCTGCAGCCAGCCAGCCAGCCAGCCGCCTTCCTGAGGACTCTCCGCCCCCCCCCCAACAAGGAGGGCTCTGGGCTTGGGTTCCTCCCCTGCTGCGAAGGCGAGGGCTGAGCTGAGCCTGCGCCGGGCGTGAGGGGTGGCCTGAGCATGTGGGGGCGAGCAGATGGCCACAGGGCTCAGGAGCCTGCAGACGAGGGCTGCGGGCTGGCTACTTGTGGGCCCGGAGGCAAAGGGGCACAGGCGCCACTCTGCTCACGTTTGCTCTCCTGGGTGTGCCGGGGAGCAGGGCTCAGCCACCCAACTCCCACCCACTCTGGGCAGAGGAACCCCCCCCCCCCGCTGGGCTTGCAGCTCCTCCTCTCAGGGACCCTCCAGGCCCCGTTTCCAGCAACGGGATTCTGTGCTCCGTTCGACAGGGCCTGAGTCCTTCCCATGGGGCGCTGCTGCCCGCTGAGTCTGACCCTGGTTCATCCCGCTTGGTGTTGCCTGCCTTGGCTGGGAGGGGAAACGGTGCCCGGCCTGGAGGTGCTGCTGGGGGGCTTGAGCCTGGGACCCCCTGCCTTCGAAGCGGGTTCTCTGCCCCTGAGCTCCAGCCCTTCTGGGCCACGAGTCTCCCGTTAGACGTGGTGCAGAACCCCGGGAAGGGCCTGGTGAGGGGTGCTGAGAGGGACTCTCCCTTTTGCTGCCCCGACTGCAGGTGACAGCATGAGGGGCTGCCAGGCAGCTGGCCGCCCTGCAGAGGCGAGAGGGCAGTGGGGGCCACTGCAGCCCGGCCGGCCCACCCCCACCCCAACGCCCCTCTCACCTTGTGGAAGCAGCTGTTGGAGGAGAGGTTGTGGCGGATGGAGTCCTTCCAGCCTTGGTAGCCCTCCTGGAAGAAGGGGAAGAGGGTGCTGATCTCCCTGATGATCTGGAAGGGGAGAAATCGAGGTGAGAAGCTGCACAGGCCAGAAGGCACTGCCTCCCGCCGGGCCTGTGGAGAGTCTTGCCCAGCATCCTGCCAGTGACCTGGACTGGCAGTAGATTCTGGCTCAAGCCAAGCCGTGGAGGAGACGCCCTTTAGCATCTGTGACAGCAGTGGGGAGCCTGCAGGGCTGAGGCAGCCGCTCTGTGAGATCCCGGTTCTGGGGACAAACGGGGAGGGGGGCAGCCCTCCGTCGCCTCCACGCCTGGCTTTGGAGCTTCCCAGAAGCATCGCACTGCTCACTGCTGAACACAGACAGCTGTGGCTGCAGTCCTAGCCATACTTACCTGGGAGTAGGCTCCATTTACTAGCATGGGACGTACCTCCGGGTGGACATGCATAGGCTTGGGCTCCTGTTGGGTGGACTGACTGAACCTGGCAGGTCTCATTGGTTTTCGTTTCAAGACAAGGGTGCCAGAGTCTGCACAGGCAGCAGACGGGCGGAGGCCAGGAAGCTTTGGAACCCTGCCTGCAGCGTGCCAGGGGCAGGTCTGCAAACTTGGTGCATAATCCACATGCCATTGAACTGAATGACAACCCCCCCCCAGTGGCGTCACTAGAGTTTGCATCACCCGGAGCGGGAGGTCGGTGCGTCACGCCCCCCATGATGGATCTTCTCCTCCCAAACCATACAGCAACCTTATTTATTTATTTATTTATTTATTTAACTTATAGTACAGGTCACCCAACAAATTAGTAACCAACAAGAAACCTGCGGCCAATTTGATGACACTCAGACAATTAAATAAAAGTTCAAGTATTAGCTCTGTGATACATGGAAATGAGAACTGACTCATAACAATGATTTTTTTTAAAAAAAATTGCTGTTTTTACATAAAAAGTTGTATTTTCAGTTTTTGGACCATAGCTTTTGACAGAATAAAGATATGACACTCCGTGTTTTATCATTGAATTCCTTGTGAAATTCCACATCCAACAGTATATGATGGTATTATTCCGCAAAACCGTGATTTAAAAAAAAATTGTGATTTTTACATTAGAAGTTTTATTTTTGGGTTTTAGGTTTTTCAATCAATCAATCAATCAATCAATCAATCAATCAATCAATCAATCAATCAATCAACCAACCAACCAACCAACCAACCAAACAAACAAACAAACAAACAAACAAACAAACAAACAAACAAACAAACAAACAGTATATACTGCTTTTCAACATAAAGTTCACAAAGCAGTTTACAGGGAAAAAAATAAAGTTAAATGGCTCCCTGTCCCCAAAGGGCTCACAATCTAAAAAATGCAGAACACCACCAGCAGCAGCCACTAGAAAAGACACTGCACAGGGGTGAAGAGGGACAGCTACTCTCCCCCTGCTCAATCTAAGAGGAGCCCCACTGGGAAAAAGTGCCTCTTGCCCAGTTAGCCGGGAGCGGCTTTTTGGCCATAACTTTTGATAGAATGAAAATATCACACTCATTTTTTTCATTGAATTCAGGATGAAATTCCGCATCCAATGGTATATAGCATGATGGTATTATTATGTAAAACCATGATTTAAAAAAAATCACAATTTTTACATTAAAAGTTGTATTTGGGGTTTTTAGTTGTTTGACCATAACATTTGATAGAAAGAAGATATTACTGTCCATTTTTTCCCCATTGAATTCCGGGTGAAATTCCACATCCAATAGTTTATAGCATGATGGTATTATCTTTTAAAACCGTGATTATAGCAATTTTGGTCCCTGGGGGTGTCACCCCCCCCCCATGGGCGTCACTTGGTGCGGCCCGCCCCACGCACGATGCCACTGCCCCCCCCCTTAGTGAAACTGAACTGCACCTTCTGAAAAAGGCACTCTGGCTAGACCCCCTCCCACACCACATGCCTCCTCCTCTTCCTCTCCTTCCAGGCCAACGGGAGGGGGCAATTTGGTATGGAAGAAGGCGGTGAGGCAGTGGGGGTGGCCCTCCAAAGCCCCCCGTCTTGGGCCGGAGACTGGAGCTCTGGTGGTCCTGCTGCTGGTGCCACCACCCCTTCCCCGAGGGGAGCTGGTCATGCAGCCAAAGTGCAAAGCTGCCCTTGCCAGCCTGCGAGGAGGCCCTTCTCCCCTGCACAAGGCCCTGGCAGCAGGGGCTGGGTGGTGGCGGCAGGGCCTTCCTCACTCCTCAAACTCCTCAGGAGGGCATTCCTGTAGGGAAAGCGAAAGGCTGCCTAGGCTTGCAGGCTGGACTCTGCCCTCTCAGGGGCTCAGCCCTGTTGCAGCATCTCTGACATCTCTGACCTGATGCAGCATCTTTGCAGACAAAGTGACCTGTTTAAGTGCAGGTGCCAATAGGGCTCATTCTGCGTATCTGACTTGCGCCTCTCTTTGCATCTTGTGCAGAACTTGACAAATTGTGCAGAATGAAAGCACAGGGGTTTCAGTCACTACTGGAGGCCTGCGGTGCTTCCCCGCCTCTTGTCCAGGACCAAGTGCACGGCTGGAGGCCTGGGTGCTGAGCCACCCATTCCGCTTTGAAGGGCTGGCATTTTCCTTGGCGAGCTCATTGCTGCCCCCTTGAATCCCTTCAGAGGCTCACAGGTGTTTGGGGAAAATACCTCAGCGCTTCATGGTCATTTCTGCTTCTGACGACCTGTAGAGTGTTGGAAGAGCTGTTGGACCAACGGAACTGTTTTACCATCTGTGGCGGCTCTGCAAAAAGATGTATGATTTCTGGAAGCAAGTATTCTTTTTTTTGTAATGAAGCCTGTGATTCTAGGCTCACAGCGAGCAAGAGGCACCAGATCTAGCTTCTTCCTTGCTCCTGATGCTTAAAGACCAACGCTTTAAAGAACTGTATGGCATAAGGACCTTCGCACTTTCCCTTTCCCAGCAGCCAAGGTGGAAGCTGCTCTCCGCTGGAAAGAAGACTCTACCTCGCCAGAGCATGGACCTATTCATGGCCGCTGCAGCAAAAGACGCTGACTCAGGAGACGCATTTGTCTCAAGGGGTGGGCAAGGCTGGTTCCACCTCTGCTGCTTGCTGACCTTTTCTGACCCAGGTCAAGAAAGATGCTTCAGTGCCTCACTCTGCTCATTGTCATGTATCTGTTTGGAAAGCCACATTTCCATACTGGAAGGATGCTTTGCATCCCTTCGGGGAGAAAGGCAGGATGAAAAAGACTACAGGCATTTGGATAATTGTATCATTTTCTTGCATAATGCATCCAATTAGTTCAGGGTGGTGTCCATGAAGGGTGGTTCCTTCTTTCTGTCCTCACAACAACACACACTCTCTCTCTCTCTCTCTCTCTGTGTGTGTGTGTGTGTGTGTGTGTGAGAGAGAGAGAGAGAGACAGAGAGAGACCTAAGGCCACCCAGGTAGCTAGGCAGGCTAGGGGGATTTGAACCTGGATCTGCCTGTTCTAAGTCCAACTCCTGAACCACTTCACCAGTCCATTAACTGCAAATAGTCAATACCTGTAGTGTGATTGACAGTACAAGTCCCCATTTTCTAAAAATCAGAGGCAGCCAACTATTCAGGACTAGCAGATCCTAATTCTGAAATGCCAGTTTCACCCAACGATAATAAAAGATTTTGCAATTGCAAAGCTATCTTGGGCAGCTCCCTGGTTTAAAAGGGCCCTCCCCTGCCCCTGAGGTTTTTGCTGTGTCACTAGTTCCTGCTCTTTGGCTGCTCAGTTCCACATCTGGAGTGGGGGGAGAAGAAGACTATCAGTTGCACCACAGGTGAGACCTCCGCCTGCCTGAGGGCAACCCTGACTGCGAGAGGAGAGAGAGAGAGAGAGGTGGCCCTTTCAGCCCAAGATGAGTCCCTGAGAAGTTTCGTTGGCTTGATAATGCCCATTTTGGGCAGGAGGCCACGGCCCTTTCTACTTTCCCCCACTGACCTTCTGACAGCTGTGAATGGCCAGGAAATGTCGCCCCCCCCCCCGCTGGCAGCACTGAGGAGGAGTGTGCAAAGCAGAGTCAGCTGTGATGCTCAGGCCGGCAGAACGTACTCCAGATTCTCCCTGCTCAGGGCAGCCTGGCTGGACAGGGCTGCCCCCTCTGGACCCCGTGCAGAACATTCTGGGTCCTGGCCTTGAATGGCTGTTAGGCACCACCAGCACCACCACCAGCACCCCCGTCTGCAAAATTCCAAGAGACCCCAGGTGAGTCTTGCGGGGGGGGGGGGCCCTCCTGGTCGGTAGCTGGGCTGGCCTCTGCTTTGTGAGGAGAAGTCTGGAGGTGGGGGCAGACAGAAGAGCCCCTCCTGCTGGGCCGGTGCAGCCCCTCCGCCCCTCCTCCCTTCGCAATCTGCCCCCTGCTGGCTCTAATCTCCCAGCTGGCTCGACTGACCCCTGACCTGGGAGATATTTGCACTACACACAGCGGTTGAGTGGGGCCTGCCTGGCAGTGGCCAAATGCGGAAGATAAGGCGGAGGGTAGATGGACGCCTGATAGTGCTGACCTCCGCCCCGCCCAGCTCTCTCCCCCCCCCCCCGGCTGGCTCTGGAAACAGCGGCAAGGGCCAGGAGCCAGGAGCCGGCCATGGGGCTGGTGGGGTGTGTGCGCGTGTGAAACCCACCCATAGGGCGGGGAGGGCACAGCTGAGCCAGAGCAGCCCACGCCAGCCCTGCCGCCTGGTCCTGGTGCCAAGGCCCCTGCCCCCTTGGGGAGGTGAGAGTGAGCAGGGCAGGTGCAGCCTGGATCCCAGGAAGGCCTGGCCCCGAGCTGCCTGCCAGGAACTGGAAGGGGCGGCTGGCCCAAAGGGCTTGCTGGGGGCCGAGCAGGGCCCACTCGACACTGGGGCGCCCTCCAAGGGCAGGAACGAAGCCACTGCCCGCCTCCTCCGGCTGCCGCCCTTCCCAGGCCAGCCCCCCTCCTCGCCTGATCCCGGGAAGTCCGTGTGTCTGGCCTGGCCCGGCTTGGCCTCGAGGGAGGCCTGAAGGACCTGTGTCCCTGCCAGTTGCTGCCGGTTCGGAGCCCCCCCCAGCCAAGGACAAGACACAGCGACTGTGCTGAGGGGCGGCCTCTGCCGTAGCTCAAGGGGGGAGCATGAAAAAGCCTGGGAAGCCTGGGGGGGGCCGCTCAGGGACCCCGAAGCACCCACTTCTTGTCTTGCCAGGGCAGATGGGCTCAGCCAAAGGGGGGCTCTGCCAGGAAAGAGCCCCTTTCCGAGGCAAGACCTGCTTAGGACCGGGCAGTTCCCTGGCCGATGGCAGCGCCAGCATCCGTCAGGAGAAAGACGCCTTCCCACAGCACAGGCCTACTATGCCTGCCTGCTCAAAAGCAAGTTCCCTTCTGCCCATCGGGCCTTACTCCCAGGACTATGCACAGGACTGCAGCCTCAGAGAGGACCTCCTTGGGTCCCGTGGAGGCTGGAGAGTCTGGACCGGGGAGCAGAGGCCCCTTTTGGGATGGCCGTGGGACAACCCCAGCCCAGCAGTCTGTGCCTGGCCCTCTGCCCCCCCCCTCGGAGCACAGGCCGCCTTGCTCTGGGTGTCTTGAGGAGGGTCCCCAGAGCTGAGACGAGAGTGAGGCCAGGGACCCGGGTCTGTCCTGGGGTGTTTTGGGGGTAGGAAGATACTGGGTGCCTGCACAAGGCTCCAGAACGCCCTTCTCCTGCTCCAGACCCAGGAGCTCAGGGAGGGAGCTGAAGACCGAGTCCTCTTCACTGGGCCATTTCTCTGCCCCCTCCGTCTCCACCACAGCAGAGCCCCTTTGCAGCCATCGGTTGCCCTTCCCCCCCCCCCCCCCGCGCTTCGTACCTGGGACAGTTTGAGTTTCCTTTCCGGAGATGCTTGGATGACCAGGGCGATCATGGCCAGGTAGGTGTAGGGTGGCTTGGGGTGGCGGTTGTACTTCTTCTTCGTCTTCCTTGCCCGCTTGCCCAGTTCCTCCGCCGAGGACTCCTGGTCCTCGGTGCCCCCCTCGACCTCGGAGCCCTCCAGCTCTTCCTGGTCCTGGGGCAGAGTGGAGGCCGGCAGGACCCCCTCCTTTGACCCTCCGACCTGCTCCTGCCCAGGGCTGGAGTTGCCCCCTGCGGACATGGCCAGAGCCCAGGCTGATGGGCTCGCACTTCTGGCCCTGGCCCTGGGGAGGGGAGGGGTGGGCAGCCCCGTTCAGCCTGGGCTGCTGCTGCTGCAGGGCTGGGCTCTGGTGTCCCCTGGAAGGAAGGGCTGCCTGGCCATTCAGGCCTTTATCATGCTGATGCTGGGCCAGGAGAGCTGCTGGCACCAGGTTGTGAGAGGAGGGGCCAGAAGGCAAGGATGGTGTGCGTGGGGGGTGGGGTGGGTAGCAAACAATTAACATCTGGCTGTTAATCTCTGGCAGGGAGGAGGAGGAGGAGGAGGAGGACCACTCTGGAGTGGGGGTGCCAAATGGGAGCTCCTGCAGTGCACTGCAAGCCCCTCTCCTTGGATGTGGGGTTCATGTACAGTGCTGTGGAGAGCATTTCCGTGGGGCCTGTTGACTGCTCCTGCCCACCATTTTTCAAACTCCCCTTCAAGTTTTATGATCCAGTGAAATGACAAAAGCACATCTTTTGAATTATTTTTGAGTCAGAAATGTAGTTGGCAACCTCTTCCCTCCCAATTAGTAGGAATCTGCAAGCTAGCCGAGTTCTGGTGCCCTGGCAAGGCAGCAGGCGAGATCCACATAACACCAGCAAAAGAGCTTGAGTGACAAATTCACCTTCGGCATTACGCACAAACTCCGGCACTGTCTTCCCCTCTTGCCCTGAGCAAACTGAACCCGGAAAGGGAGCAGATCAGTTTTGTACCCATTGAACGGGGGCTTCCTGACTGCTCAAGCAACACAAGTGGCTGCTTGAGGAGGCAGTAATTTTGGGGGTGCCAAGAAAGCCGGGCATGGCTCAGTATGAGAGAGACGGCCTGGGATCTGTGGTTCCATGGAGAGGATCCCGAGGCTTGGTTCTGGTGTGATGCAGGCTGAAATCTGGCCACTGAGCTGCTCCTCCTCCTGCCACGAAGGCAGCGGTCTTGAAACTCCCCAGGAGTTCAAAGAACGCCTTTCTGTGCGGGCGGCACAGGGAGGGGGTGTGTGCCCTGACAGCGCCACAGTGATCACGGTGCTGCAGGGACCCAGGGGCATGGGAAGCCTTCCAGAACTCACTTCCTGTTTGTGAATCAGAGCTCATTTCTGCAGCGCGCAGGGTCTTGAAGGGGGCTGCAAGCCTACAGCACCCTCTGAAAAGTATTATTCAAGGGGTGGATAGAGAGAAGTACTATTCCATCTTATACCACACCAGAACCAGGGGACAGCCACTAAAATTGACCAGCAGGAGAATCAAAGCCGACAAAAGGAAATATTTCTTTAGTCAGCATGCAATTAATCTGTGGAACTCTGAGCCACAGGAAGTGGCGATGGCACCTAAAGGCCTGGATGTCTTTAAAAGGGGACTGGTCAGATTGATGGAGGAAATGTCCATTACAGATTACAAGTCAGGATGACTTTATGCAATCTCTGGGTTTTAGAGGTAACCTATCTGAGAGGGCAATCCTAGCCTGGGGTTAGGCCAGCAAAGTTTGTAGAGCGCGTCTGGATCACTCTTGGAGTCAGGGAAGATGGCGCACATCTGCATGCTGGCTTCTCCAAGAGTTGTCCAAAACATACTTTACGGTGCTCCTTGTGCCAGCCAAACTTTGCTGGCCTGACTGTACTCAGATTAGGTGGCAGCTAAGCCCCCCCCCCGCCCTTGCCTGAGGGAGATCTGCCTCTGCTGAGTTTCCTCTGTCTTCTCTGACAAAGGAGATTCCACAGGCTGATGGGGCTCCATCTACATGCCAAAGGCTTCAAACCCAGTCTGGTCTGCAGGGGTCCGAGACAGAAAGCTGCCCTGGCCTGGCTGGCTGCACTGAATTCCCTGCCCCCCCGCCCCCCGCAAGCTCCTGCCTAGGCCAGATGGGGATGCAGGCAGTCATCCAAGGCAGTCTGTTCTTCTGCACGGCACCTCCAGGCTCACCCCAGACACACACGTGGCCCCTCCCTGTTTCCACCTGTACTGCTCCTGTACTGCTCCTCCTCTCCCCCCCCCCCCCCCCCCCTTTCCTGCTCCATGACTCTACCAATGCTCAAACTGTAGGGGGGCTAGAGGGGGCCTGGCCTCCTTAGGCTTGGTGGTCTCCCTCTTAGATACTGCATGAATGGAACTGGAGAGTTTGGGGTGCTGCTGTCTGTGGGCTTTGTGCAGGGCCTCCTGCTCCTCCTCCCACAATCCTCCCTTCTTCCTCCTCTTTCCACAACATAAGAACATAAGAAGAGCCCTGCTGGATCAGGCCAAAGGCCCACCTAGTCCAGCTTCCTGTATCTCACAGCGGCCCCACCAGGTGCCCCAGGGAGGCACGAGACAACAAGATGCTTGCATCCTGTTGCCACTCCCTTGCACACGGTACTCTGAAGTAGCCTACTACTAATGTAAGAAGGATGCACAATCCATCATTGCCTGTAGCCCACGATGGACCTTTCCTCCAGAAATCCGTCCAATCCCCTCTTAAAGGCATCTAGACCAGATGCCGTCAACACCTCCTGTGGCAAAGAGTTCCACTGATTAACTACCCGCTGGTAAAAAAAAAAAAGTACTTCCTTTTATCTGTTTTAACTCTCCCAACCCTCAGTTTTAGCGGATGCCCCCTGGTTCTGGTGTTTAGAGAGAGGGAAAAGAACATCCCTTTATCAACTCTATCCCTTCCGTGCATACTTTTGTATGTCTCAATCATGTCCCCTCTTAGGCACCTTTTTTCTAGGCTGAAGAGCCCCACATGCTGCAGTCTTTCTTCATAAGGGAGGTGCCCCAGCCCTGTAATCATTTTTGTCACTCTCTTCTGCACCTTTTCCAGCTCCACAATGCCCTTTTTGAGGTGCGGCGACCAGAATTGTACGCAATACGAATGACATGATCCTGTGCCTCCAACTGCTTGCAAACTGTTGCAGAGGGAGGAGGGATTGAGGGGCAGTGTCTTGAGAACAAAAAAGGCAGCGACAGCTTTGAAGCTGTCATCAAGGAGGAGAGAGGCTGACATTGTGGGGAGGGGGCTGTAGCTGCAGGGTGGTGCAGTAATGAGATGGGGGCAGAGCTGATAACAAGAGGTCAGTCAACTCACCAGGTGAGACAGAAAAAGAGGGGGCACAGAGAGGTGGGAGGAGCTGGCTTGAAGCAGAGGGTGAGGAGTGAGGTGGGGGAGGCCCTAGCCAGAGGGATATCTGTCACTGAGGATATCTGGAGTTGGTGCAGATTAGGGAGGTTTACAGCCCAATCATGTGCAAGTCTACTCAGAAGTAGGTAGACTGCACTGAGGTGCTGCACTATCACAAGATCATGCCAGTCAAGTGTGAGCGATGCCCATTTGAAGGCTCTGGGGAAACTGAGCCAGCAGCCCGGAAGTCACAAAGTACACAAAGTACGGAAGTCACTGTACAGAAAGAGTGATGGTCACTGGCTCTGCTTCGACCTGGAAGACAGTTTCAAGTGGGGTGCCCCAGGGCTCTGTCTTGGGCCTGGTTCTCTTTAACATCTTCATCAATGACTTGGATGAAGGGATACAAGGGGGCCTCATCAAATTTGCGGATGACACAAAACTGGGAGGAGTAGCAAACACTATAGAAAACAGTAAAAGCCTTCAGGAAGGCCTTGACAAGATGGAATACTGGGCTGAAAAGAATAAGATGAAGTTCAACAGGGAAAAATGCAAGGGTCTACACTTGGGCAAAAATAACGAAAGACACAGGTATAGAATGGGGAAACCAGCTTGGCAGCACAACATGTGAGATGGATCTTGGAGTTGTAGTGGATCACAAGATGAACATGAGTCAGCAGTGTGATACAGCTTTAGCCTGCATTAATAGAACCAGAGCGTCCAAATCACAAGAAGTTGTGGTTCCGCTATACTCCGCATTGGTGCGACTTCACCTGGAGTCCTGTCTTCAATTCTGGGCATCTCAGTTCAAGAAGAATGCAGCCAAATTGGAGCAGGTTCAGAGAAGAGCAACGAGGATGATCAGGGGGCTGGAAAACAAGTCCTACAAGGAAAGGCTGAGGGAACTTGGTATGTTTAGCTTGGAGAAGAGAAGGCTAAGAGGGGACATGAGAGCACTCTTCAAATACCTGAAGGGTTGTCATAAGGAAGAAGGGACAAATCTGTTCTCATCTGCCTTTCACAGAAGAACTCGGTCCAAGGGGTACAAACTGCAAGCGAGGAGATTCCGGCTGGACATCAGGAAGAATTTCTTGACAATAAGGGCGGTTGGACAGTGGAATAGATTGCCAAGGGAGGTGGTGGATTTGCCCTCCCTGGAGACCTTCAAACAGAGGCTCCACAGGCACCTGCTGGAGATGCTGTATAGTAGGAGGATTTCCTGCTACAGGCAGGGGGTTGGACTAGATGACCTTGTAGATCCCTTCCAACTCTGTGATTCTATGATTCTATAAGTTGGCTTGGCCAAGCACCACTGGCCAGCAACTGGGCCTGGGTTCTGGGCCACAGACTCACTGCGTGGCCTCCTTCGGCAGCTGACTCTCCCTCTGAGGAAGAGAGTCTTTGACCCGTCCGACCAGATGAGGAAGGGGACCAAGGCAAGATGCCTTTGCACATTCAAGCCCTGCGTGGGTCACTGGTGCTGTCTGAGTCGGTGGGCTGCCTCCCCTCTCGCCAAGGGGGTCCCGGAGTGGGAGCCCCCTCTCACTGGGAGGCTCCCCAAAGAAGGGAGCAAGGCACGAGCCTGTATCACAGCTGAGCTTTATTTCAAGTCACGCCCCAGCCTGGCTGAGACTCTGCCCTGCCCTTTCCTCCGGCAGGGGCTGCTCAGTGGCCCCCTCCCCCAGGCACTCTCCAGCGCCTGCACCCCATCTGGCAACACGGCCTCCAGGAGGGGGCCACTCTGCCCCCCTCCCCCCCAGTCCTGCGTCCGGGGCGCAGAGGGAGGCTCCTCGACAGCAGGCGGAGGGGGCACGGAGTCGGCAGGGGGGCGCACCCTGGACCCCCCCCCCGCCAGTCGGCTTCCTCTTGCCACTGCAGGCGCTGACTGCTTCGGTTCGGGGCCCCAAAGGAAGCTGAGGTCCCCGCGCCCTGCCTTGCCCTTCGGGGGGGGGGGCTGCCTGGCGTCACCCGCCTGCCCTGTGGCACAAAGTCTGCCCCCAGAGTCAAGGCCACAGAGAGGCAGGCAGAGGCACTTCCCCCTCCCCACAGCCCCCCTCCTCCCGTGGCCTGACGGGCCCCACAGTGGACGCGCTCTGGGGACGGGCTCCGGGGGCCCTCCGCCCGCCGCTTCCATCCCCTCCTGGCCAAAGTGGCCAGCGCTGCTTCCTGGCCTGGCCTTCCCGGCCTCCTGCCTGCCACGGCTCCTCAGGCCGCTTCACGTCGCTCGCTCCCGGCCCGCTCCCGGCCTAGCACAGCCCTCGAAGCCTGCCGATGAAGCTGGGCCGCTTCCCCGCCGCCACCCCCTCCCGCCGCCTGCTGTGCTTCTGGGGGTCCTCGGGCGCCGTGCGTGGCCTGGACTCCTCCCGCGGGTCCTCCTGGGCGGGGGGGCCTCCGGGCCTTGCCGCCGCTCTGGGGGTGGCCTCGCCTGGCCTCCCCGCGCTGCTGCTTGGCCGTCTTGGCTCTCCGCTCCGGCTCCCTCGGCCTGGCGGGCTGGAAGGCCCGCTCCCACTCGGCCCGCCTGGCCTCCCGCAGGGACCGGCGCTCGAAGGCCTCCACGATCCGGGGCACGCGGTTCTCCGCCTGCAGCTGGACCGCGACTTCCTCTGCGGAGGGATCGGGCCCCTTCCTGCCAGCCCCTGGCTTGGCACGCGGCCTCTGTCGCTCGCAGAACAGGCAGGAGCAGGCGGCGGGGGACCTCCGGGCGTCGTCGCAGGCGAGGATTCGCGCCACGGGCTGGAGAGGAAAGGAAGAAGCAGAAGCCCTCAGGCCCTGGCGGCGGCCAGCCCCACCCCACCCGCCAGCGTCTGGGCACGCATCTTCCCCTGTGGACTGGCGAAGAGGCACCTTCCAAAGCGGGGCTCCTCTGGCAGGAAGGGAGAGCGGGGAGTGCAGTGGGGCCCCGTCACCCCCGCAGAGCAGGGCCAGCCTGGAGCCAGAGTGGCCGATGGCACGCTGGGCCCGCGCTCTGGGGGGCACCGCACTGGCATGGTGGGCAGATTGCCGGCAGCAGCCCCTGGGATCTTTGTGGCTATAAGTGGCCCCCCAGCCCACCCCTGCCTCTGAATGGGCAGAAATGGGCCTCCCGGAAGCAGGTGGGGTGGCATCACCCGACACAGCGCCACAAGCACTTTTCTAGCCGCCCTGACTCTATGGTGAGCGGAGGGGGGGCCGTGGGAAGGGGGGCCATGGCACTGCCCCACATTGGGCCCCACCACTCCTGAGGCTGGCCCTGCCGCAGAACATCTTCTCCAGAGGCTTTGCTGGTTTTTCTTCCGTGTCTTTTAAGACTGTGGCCCCTTTTGGAACATTTATTTATGGAGACAAGGAAAGTGCTTTGGATACAGTTGGACTCATTCCTGCAGGGAATTGCTCCTGGACCCTCCGTGGGTACAAGCAAATCCCCAGGTGGACTCCAACAGGCCCCTCAGAGCCAACTGGACTGGAAATAAGGAAGGGGCCTCCAGGGCTCTCCTAATCTGGGATGCACAGGGAGCCCCTCCCCTCAGGAAGACTTCCAAGCTGACCTGCCTGCGTGCGGCACAGAGTCAGTCCCCAGAGTCAAGGCCACATTTGCTTGCTCGTGGCTGTTCAAGGGGACGGAAAGGGGTGGCCAGGCTTGGCAGCTCTGCAGGAACCAGCAGTGCAGGCAAGCCACAGTCCAGCGGGACCGAAGAAGTCCATGTGGCCGGACTCTGCACTCTCCCCACACCCCTCTAAGAAAGGTGCGGGGACAAACCAGCCGGAGCCCTGCCAGTGCTGACCCTGTTCCTGACTCTGTTCCCGGTCAGGGCAGCTGGGATTTCACGGGCTCCTACAGGGGTATCTTGTCTGTGTACACAATTCATGCTCAGAAAAATACGGTGACTATTTATTATTTGTGCACTGTTTAGGAGAAAACAACCAGTGGCCAAATGGATCGTTGTCATTGGCAGTTTGCTTGCAAAAAACAGGGACGGGTGGAGGAGGCTGCCTTGGGAAAGCCGTTCTGCAGAGACAGGCAGGAGGGTTGCTCCGAGTCCCTCAGGCAGTGGCCCCCAGGATCTTCAGGGCAGCAGAGTGGCCCCCACGTCCCTCTGCAGGCTTAGGGCCCAACGTTCCAGCCCCGAGGTAAGGAAACAGATATTCCCTCTGTGACTGCCCCCCACAGGACGGCTTCAATCCAAATCCACACCGTCTCATGCACAGGGCCCCCCTGTCCTGTGGGGGGTTCCAGCAATGCCCAACCACCCAGTCTTGCAGGGGCAGAAGGACAGCGGCGGGGGGGGGAGCTGACTGGGGGTTTGTCCCTGGGTGGGAACGCACCCCCCCCGAGCACCTCTGCCCAGAGGAGAAAAACAGCAATACTGCCACTTGTGGGACACACTCTGGCCTGGAGCTGCGTGCTCAGCTCCCTCCAGAGTAGGTCGATTTGAACCCTGCCCCCCCCGCAACTCCTAGTCCCAGACTCTGATGGCGCCTCCCGCAGCAGGTGAAGGAAGAGGGGATGACAGTGGCCGTGGGAAAGCATGCAGCACAGTCATGCTCTTCATCTGCGAGTCAGCAGAGAGGGGCCCCTGAGATGGGGGGGGGTCCTGCTTCTAGGCTCACACCCAGGGTCCAGCCAGGCACTGCATGCCCATTTCAGGGCTGCAATGCCCCATGTCATTTCTTAAGAGGGAGCTGAGGGAGCCCCAGCCCCCCACAACGAATGCCCCCCTTCCCCCAACTTCTCAGTGATAGAATTAATTCCCACATCACATCTCTTGGCACAGAGGAGCCGCTCTCCCTCCCTCCCTCCCTCCCTCCAGGGCGCAGGCACAACCAAGCGGCTGGCAGCTGCAGGGCGCTGGCAGCATCTCCTGTTCAGAGAGCAGGTCATGGGCCAGTCCCTGCAGGAAGCCTGGAGGGCCTCAGCCAGCTGCCCTGGACACAGCACAGGTCAACTCCACCCAGCTCTTATCTTCTTGGCAATGGTAGTCTGCAGGTGCCGGGGTCAGGCCAGCAGGGGGAGTTCACACCCTGCCTGGCCCCCAAACTTAAGAACATAAGAAGAGCCCTGCTGGATCAGGCCAAGGGCCCACCTAGTCCAGCTTCCTGTATCTCACAGTGGCCCACCAGGTGCCTCAGGGAGCATACAAGATCCCTGTATCCTGTGGCCACTCCCCTGCACCTGGCATTCTGAGGTAGCCCGCCTACTACTAACGTAAGGAGGTTGCACGACCCACCATGGCCTGTAATCTGCAACGGAGATCTGTTTCTGTAATCTGTTTCCTCCAGAAACCCTCCAGAAACTTGCAGGGAGAGCTCCACTGCAAGATGCTGCTTGTTGGTGTGACTCTCACTCTTGCGCAGGGTTGTGTTCAGCCACAAAACGGTTCCTGGGTGACTTTGGGGTGGTCACATTCAGCCTCGCCTACCTCACAGGGTTGGTGTGAGGACCAAAAGAGGGGAGGGACTATGCACACCACCCTGAGCTCCTTGGAGAAAGGGGGCACAAGAATGTGAAAGACAAATATATATATATAAAATGGACGTGGGTATGTGGGTGTGTATGTATGCGGGTTTGTATGTATGTATGCTATGCATAGGCTCGGGAACGCCTGGACCGATCCGCACGAAACTTGGCAGGAATACACCTTGCAGCCTGGAAGGAAACACTGCGGGGGTCAGACCCCCCCTACAGCCCCCCGGGGGGTGGGAGGGACAGCAAGGGGATTGTATTGGAGTGAAAGTGTGCTGCCACCCTGTGGTCACAAAGGATTCTGCAGGTCATGAGCTGGGATTGCACTCACTGACCTGATACACAGGAAGAGACCTCAGAAACGAAAGTGAAACTGCTTTGCACTGCTTGAGTGGCCCAGGCTGGATCCAGAGAGTTCCAACACTCAGTTGGATCTGAGAGGGACCTATTTCCAGAGGGCTCACTGCCCTACCACAGGACCTGCAGACATTGGTCAGTGAGTGTGACAATTTCATTACGCTCCTTTGCTTGATTCTGTCCCTGTATTCATTCCTTCTCCTAATAGAAGCTGGGGATACTTTGTCCCCTGGGCAACGCCGGGTAACAAAAGGCTAGTAACTAAATAAATACTGAGGGGGACTCCAGCTGCTTCCAATGCTGTTGAAGAAGCTGTGGCTTCTTTGCAGTGCCAAGTGCGCCCTGCAGGGGGAGCAAAATAGGGAGGCCTGCCTGTCAGTGGCATCTGACTGCCCCCCTCCCTCCAGCACATCCCTTGTCCTGGAAGTGCCAACCTATCACTTAGGAGGGTCCCCAACTCTTGCAAGAACCATCTGGGGGTTCCCTATTGCTGACGACAGTCCACACGTGGGACCTGCAGCACGACAAGGCTTCGACCCCCCCACTTCCTCCCCCCCCCACCTGGTGATTGGGGTTCTCTTCTCTGTGGGTCCTCCTCCTGCGTCTGGCCTCAGCAGGGGATTCCGGAGTCCCATCCCGATCCCAGGAGTCCCTCTCCGCCAGATCCAGTGATCTGTGAGCGCCTTTGTGCCTCTGGGGCCTGGGGCGGGCTGGAGGCTGCTCCACGGGGGTCTGCTCCAGCCACTGCTGCACTTTGGAAAGCTGGTCTGGCCTCTGGGAGGAAGACCCCGTCCGCCGCTTCCTGCTCCCGCCGTCTCTGGCCCCTTCTTGACCCCTGCAGCCGTTCTCAAGCGGGGACTCTTGCCCGGCCGGCAGGACCTGGTTGAACGCCTGGCAGGCCCTGCAGCTCTGCAAGTGGGAGATCTGGCACTGGGGCAGGATCCTGGTGGAGTGGGTCACAGGCGTGGAGAGCCGGCTCCCTTCCTGCGCGTGTGGGGGAGCTTCCCCTTTGCCAGTGAGTGTCCTCAGGCACTGACTGTGGCAAGCGCCAGGGTCACAATGGTCGCGAGAGCCACAGCTGTGTCCCACCACGTCTTCTCTGGCTGGGGTGGCCCGGCTGTGGTCCTGCCCCCTGCTGGTCCGGCCAGGGCGTGTGCGCTCCTTTTCAGCCCCCCTCTGGGACCGCCTGCGGCTGCCGGGCTCTTCCTGCAGGGACTCCACGTTCTCGTAGCAGTCGGACAGCTGGGCACCATCACTGGCCCACGTCCTGAGCTTCTCCGAGAAGAAGGTGTCCAGCGTTTCGGCAGCGTTGGAGCGGAACACGGAGGACCTCGAAATGCCAAGGCTGGGGGAGGAGTGCACCTTCGAGCACAGCGGAGGCCGGTGCCCCTCGGGATCCTTGCCGGGGCTCCAGGCTGAATCTTGGCGGCCCTGAAGGCGATCAGCACCATCTTTTTTGCTGTCGGGGCTGGATTTTCTCAGGCTGCAGTCTCGGATGGATTTGGAGAGATCTGGAAAGCAACAGACAGGTTCAGCAAAATAACAGGCTCCAAGTCTTCAACTTTTCCTGGAGTTTGACATGGGGTGTCACCCTTAAAGGAACAGCACCAATTTGTAGGGGCAGTCTAAAAAGGTAAAAACAACATATTGCGAAATAACACCAACGTGGGGCTTATAAAATTACAAAATGCGATATTCTGCTCAATTAACGAAATAACACCGCCACTGACCTACTAAAGTGGCTGCAGAGCATCTGTGAACCACTCTGACTGCTTTGGATTGTGTTTCGAAGCCCCTAATTCCACACGCAGCTCTGTTGCTTTCTCCTAACTGCAGTAGAGTCTTCTGAGCATGCCCAGAAGCTACCAAGGAAAATGTATGAAGTGCTATGGAAGTGAAACTGAGCCATACTGTGCATTTACTCACAACATGGCTCAGTCCATTTTGAAGGGCAGACCACCAGAATGGGCCCAATCCAATGAACACAGACTCCAAAAGATACTCATGGAGTAAGTCCCCCACCTCCCAAACAATAAATGTATTGAGCCCTATGGAAAGTCAAACTGAGCTACATAGGCCCATTTACTCATGAATAAGCAAACAGGCCTTGGCTCTAAGAGGTCAAGCAAATGGGAATACAAAGCCAGCAGAATGGTCCTGATCCAATGAGCATGGAGCTCAACAAGCGCTCCAGAAGGCACCATCACCCACCCCACCATAGTAAAAAGTGAAAAAAAATAATGCCTGTTTTATGCCTGTTTCTGCTTGATAACAGTCACAGGCATAAAACACATATATACCACCTATATGACAGGGATTACAACTGGCAGAGGCAGACTAGAATGGTTTTAGTTTTTCGTGGATGGCAGTGTTAGCCTAAAAAAAAAGGGCTGAAAGCAGGGTTATGCGTTTTTATTCCACATTAACATTTTAATAAGTTTATAATGCTTTAAAACTTATTAAAATGTTAATGTGGAATAAAAACGCATAACCCTGCTTTCAGCCCTTTTTTTTTAGGCTAACACTGCCATCCACGAAAAACTAAAACCGTTCTAGTCTGCCTCTGCCAGTTGTTAAAGAGAAGAGGCAGCCCTTTGCATGGTGCTTGGACATAAGTGGGTGGCCGGTGAAGGAGGAACCGTGCCAGGAATATAATACACATTCCAGCCAGCCAGGCCCAGGCAGCTGCGCTTTTGACCAGCTTATGTTTCTGGATGCTGTTCAGGGGAAGTGTGGAGGAGGAGCCCAGTCTGGAGGCCGCTGGCACGTGAGGGGCTGTGGCCAGGCCTTTTTCTCCAGTAATGGGTGCAGCCCGCAACACCGACCAGCCCCAGCTGGAAACAAACACTCATCATCAGCATTGCTGCCTCCGCCACTGTGCAGCTGCCCCAGCGCCAGAGGTTTGCTCCTCTCCTCAAGGTGTGCAAACTGCGCGCTGCAATTGGGCACAAGTGTTCATTTGTTATGTGACCGCACCCTTCAGGAGCTGGCTTTCAACATGCAAGAGAAGGCAGCCGTGGGGCCAGCAGTTCCTTTCCCTCCCCACAGCTTTTCAGCCCAAACGTTCCTCGTGTGGCATCTTGGCTGGCACCCTTTTCTGTGCCTACCAGAAATGATGGAGGCTGTCGAAATTTCACGCTGCGCCCACTGAAATCCCTGCCCAGGGCCAGGATTAATGTAGTAGGGGTCAGTCTCCCAATCGTCATCCTCAGCAGTGCCGTGAGGAAACAGCCTGCTGCAGTCTGGCCTCCTGTGATCTCGGTTCCTGCAAGTGTTTGGTGACCTCCTGCCCCAGATGTGGCCATGTTGGGCCATGTTGGACGACCAAGGAGGTGAGACGCTTGGGCTGCTCAGAGAGCTGGAGCTAAAGAACATTGCCTTGATCCCAGGCGGGGGCTGCGGAGTCTGGCCACTGTGATGTCAGTGCAGTGTCACGCATGGTGGTTCTTCCTGCACACAACCATCTGCCCACCTTAAGAACAGAGGAACAGAAGAAGAGCCCTGCTGGATCACCATCCGTGTTGCAGTCCTGCCAACTTTGGGATTTACAAGAGGGAGGGGGAGGAACTGGAAGACTTGAACGAGGGGAAAGGAAAGTGCACCTTGAGGATGGGACAAGCATTCTCTCAACAAGCCACATTTTGCAGCGTGATGCAAGGGGTCTTTGGAAGAACACGCGGATGGCTGCCTGGCTGTATCAGACCACAGGGCCATCGGTGCCAGCATCCTGCTTCCAGAGCTGCTGACCAGATGCCCCAGTGGGAAAGCAGGGCATGAAGGTGAGCCCCCCCCCCGGCTCCCTGTCCCAAAAGGACTCTGGCAATCAGAGCTAGACTTCTCGCTAGGCAGCTGTTATGCTTAGGTCCATTTCACCATCACATGCTTAAATAGCTCTTCAGTTGGGCTTTAGGGAAGTAGAAAAGAAGGGGGAATATTCTCTTGAGTGGATAAAGAAGCTTCACTAACCGGAGACGTTTGGCAGTTTCTGTTGTTATAGCAGCAAAGCGCTCATCCATAGCAGCCAGATGTAGGCTGGAGTCTAAGAACAGGACTTTTGTGGGATCTGGAGTGCCAGTGACAAGGGCTGCCAGTCAGAGCAGCTCTTGCCTTCTCTTTTCTCCTAGGAAACAGGGAGAGCATTTTGGTAGCCAGCGGGGAAAAATAGGTGCCAAAAAGGTGCAGAGGAGAGCGACTGAAATGCTTACTGGGCTGGGGCACTTCCCTTATGAAGAGAGACTGCAGCATTTGGGGCTCTTCAGCCTAGAAAAAAGGTGCCTGAGATGGGACATGATTGAGACATACAAAATCATGTAGGGGAGGGACAAAGTGGACAGCGGGCAGAGGCGGATCTACAGGGAGGGCAAAGCTCTAAGTGTTGCAAGAAGCCTTACCCTGTCATGTAAATCCCTCCTCTCCCTTGCTGCTGTAGCCAGTAAGTAACGCCAAGATGTTGCTGTTCCCTGTGAAGATTTGCTAAAACGGTGCAGGAGAGGAGTGAGTTCCACTGCAAGGTGAGGCTTCTTGCAAAACTTAGAGCTCTGCCCTCCCTTAGATCTGCCTCTGACAGCGGGATGTTCTTTTCCTGCTCTCACCACACCGGAACCAGGGAACGCTCACCAGAAGTGCCTTTGGTCTTCTGCCCATCTAGGATGTGAAACATGATCGACCTTTTCAGGTAGCGATTGTCCGCCCACTGGAAGCCGCTTCGGACGTAGGTAAGCGGCACAGAACTGGGGGGCGGGAAATAAAAGCACCAGGTAAGCTCCTCCCTGCTTCCCCTTGCCAGAGCCAGAGCTTTCCTGCCACCTCCTGGGAGGGAGCCTGTCTTGCTAGGGAGTCATTGTGGGTGGTTGGAGGGAGGAGAACAGGAGAGGGAGAGAGAAGCTTCTGTGTTCCCTCACACCAATCCTTTGAAAAAGACGGAGGGGACCTAGGAGACTCAGTCTGGCTACTCCAGTACCTGCTCAGTGCTGTTCCTAGGGTTTGCAAAATGCCACCTTTTGCAGGAGCCTGAGCTCCAGGGACAAGGGGGAGGAGCCGCTTGACCCAGGAGCTCAGGCTCCTGCAAAAGGTGGCATTCCCTTCCTAGGAACGCCAGCGCACCTGTTCCAGGTGAGAGGATGCAAAGCCGAATGAAGGATGTGCAGTGTTATGTGTGACCCGTCCGCAGTGAGCGAGGCGAGCGCGGCGCTGCCCGCCCTCTCGCCCGCAGCCCCTGTGCGGGGCAGAGCCGAGAGCGAGACCTCGCCGCGCTCCAGGTGGCGCCGCCGCGAAGCGCCTCACTTCCGGGCCGGGCCGGAAGTGTGCTCCGTTGCCATGGCAGCAGCTCCGGCCGAGTGGGGAAGGCCAGGCCCGCCGGACAGGCCGGCTCCGGGGACGGTGGGTGAGCGACCGGGCGGGCCGCCGCCGGGGACAGAGCGGGGACGGCGAGCGCCTCAGGGCGGCGAGCGGCCGGGGTGAGGGAGACGGGCTCGCGCCCCACAGGCTCGCGCCCGGCCCCCTCCCATGCCGCCTGCCCCGATGGGGGGCGGCGCTGGCCGCGTGGGGGAGGCGGCGGCGGGAGCGTCTCGGACGGGAGGCTCCGGGCGGGATCTGAGGCCTCGGGCAGCAGCACCTGCTCCCCTGGTGCGGGGCGGGTCTTCTGGGGCCGGCGGGGCTCCGGCGGCGTCGCGCGCGGGAGCAGGTCGCCCGTGGGGGGCTCAGGGCGGGGGGAGTGGAGGGCGCAGGCAGGTCGTGCCGGGGCGCGCGCGGGGCCCGGAGGGGGAGCGAGGACGGGCTGGCCTCTCGCGGCGCTGCGCGGTGCCCTGGCCGAGGCCGCCCGCGCCGGGCCCGAAGGCTGCTGCGTGCGCAGGGCCTGCCAGGAGCGGTCGCGCGGAGTGGGGAGAGGAGGGGCGGCTCGGGGAGCGCAGCCGTGGCCGTGTTGAGGAAGCCCCCGGCCGCGGGGCAACCCTGGGGGCACTTAGCGAGGCAGGGCTGGAGGGAGGGGCACGGGCTGGGTGGGCAGGTCGCCGGGCTGCATTAGCAGTGGGCCAGAAGAGAGCCCTGAGGCACCCCCGTGGGGAGGGGGGCGCGCGTGCGATTGGGTTTCTGTAGTCATCTGTGGGGCGGAGAAAACATATCTCTTTCAGTCAATCAATCACTAGTATTTATATACCGCTTTTCAACACAAAGTTCACAAAGCGGTTTACAGGCCAATAATAACATTAAAGTTAAACGGCTCCCTGTCCCAAAAGGGCTCACCATCTAAAAGAATGGAGAACACCACCAGCAACAGCCAGGAGAAAGACACTGTGCTGGGGTGAAGAGGGACAATTGCTCTCCCCCTGCTAAATATAAGAGGACACCACTTGAAAAGGTGCCTCTTGCCCAGGCTTAACCTTTGTCCCATAATACCAGTTCCCTGTTGCCCAGTGAAGTTAATTGGCAGGAGATTCAGGACAGACAAAAGCAAGTCCTCCTTCACAGAATCTGTCCTGAATGTCTGAACCTCAGTGCCGCAAGGTGTGGTGGTAGCAGCCGCTGCCTGAGATGGCTTTAAAAGCAGGTATGGCCAACTCGTGGAGAGGTTTATCGATGGCTGCTAGTCACAAAGGCTTGGCCATAGGGAGCCTCCATGTCCAGAAGCAGGTTACCAGTTGTTGTGGACTTGCGCTGTTGCTTTCAGTCCCTGCCTGTGGGCTTCCCAAGGGGCCTGGTTGGCATTGACTAGATAGAGCCACTGTGGGTACCATACTAACCAGCTGTGCCAATGGGGCATGTGCTACATCCTGCAGTGGAGTAGTAGTCACAGAGGCCTCCTCATGGAAAGGGAATGTTTGCTTCCTTACCTCAGAGCTGCATTGCCCTTACCCCAGTACTGGAAAGTTGGTTAGGATTGCACCCTGTGAGACTCAGAGCAGCTGTCTCCCACTCATTTAGTGGCCTGGAGTGGGGAGTGATCCAGAGCCAGCTTTGACTGCACAGGCAAGCCAAGCAGTCTCTTGGGGAGGCCAAATGTACTCAAAGGCACAAGGAAGCCTGGGGTCCTTTGCTGCATGCTGGGGATGCATCTCTTGCCATGCCTGGAGCATTTGCTTGGAGTGAGAATGTTGTGAGAATGTCGTTCAAAGTCTCCCTTGGCTTATGGGATGCTGATGAGATGGTGAAGAAGCTGCCTGTGTTGCATCAGCTGCCAGGAGGAGGTTGTCTGGTAAATAGGAGAGGACTGAGGGAAACAATGTGGAGGCTCTCTGACAACTTGCTGGCTGTACCCGCTGATGCGCTTATTGGGCACAGGAGCATCTGGAATGCTCATTGCAGACAGCCATGGCTTGGCATCACTGTGTTGCTATGACATTGGAGAATATACCAAAGAAGTGTTGCCATTGGCAAAAGTGGGCAATAATGCATTACTCCTTCTGCAGAATGAGAGGTTTAAAAAGTAGCAGCTAGGGCAATGATTTAAGAACATAAGAACATAAGAAGAGCCCTGCTGGATCAGGCCAAAGGCCCATCTAGTCCAGCTTCCTGTACCTCACAGCGGCCCACCAGGTGCCCTAGGAAGGCATGAGACTACAAGATGCTTGCATCCTGTTGCCACTCCCTTGCACCCGGTACCAGTAGCCCACCACCTTTGTAAGGAGGTTGCACAATCCATCATTGCCTATAGCCCACGATGGACCTTTCCTCCAGATATATGTCCAAGGCATCAAGACCAGATGCCATCACCACCTCCTGTGGCAAGGAGTTCCACAGATTAACTACCCGGTGGGTAAAAAAGTACTTCCTTTTATCTGTTTTAACTCTCCCAACCCTCAGTTTTAGCGGATGCCCCCTGGTTCTGGTGTTTTGAGAGAGGGAAAAGAACATCCCTCTTATCGACTCTATCCCTTCCATGCATAATTTTGTATGTCTCAATCATGTCCCCCCTCAGGCGCCTTTTTTCTAGACTGAAGAGCCCCAAACGCTGCAGTCTTTCTTCATAAGGGAGGTGCCCCAGCCCCGTAATCATTTTTGTCGCTCTCTTCTGCACCTTTTCCAACTCCACTATGTCCTTTTTAAGATGCAGCTTTTTAAGATTTGACTCATTTTCTGTTGACTGGACTGGACGTGAATGTTCCTGCCTCTGCACACAACTCTGAACTCTGCCTAACGCCCAGAGTAATGCAAAACAATATATTGTTTTGGTGAGCAAAAATTGACATTATCACCATGGCTATTTTATATCCCTGGGGGAAAAAAAATCATATTTTATCACTTGTATTCATAGCCTTCACATGAGATTGGCTCCCCAAACTGTTTACAGTAGTTAAAATGCCTTTTGGTTTTTGATGTTTTGTAAATTGTAAGCAACCTTGATTGTCCTCATTGGGACAAAGGCAGCATAGATATTCTTTAAATCAATTGCATCTATCTCAAAGATGCTGCATTAAGGATACATGGGAGTTTCTTCTTTGCCCTCCGTTGCAGCTTGACACAGAGATAAAGTGGTTGTATCTGAGTCTCATACCTGGATAAGAACAAGGAGTACTTAATTGGCCGCATCTCTGAAACTCTACTTTGCAAGATGACTATTCAGAGTGCTGCTGCTGGAAAGACCAGTTTTCTGCAGTGGACTCTGGGATCTCCGTGTCTGACAGCATGCCCCCTTCCAAAGCAGCTCCCTCTAAATACCTTTCCTGCCTTCTTTCTTGCCATTTTCCTGATGTCTCTGAGACAGGATGGCTAGGTACTTCTGCTTTCAGACTCCTTTGTGGTGACTATGCAAATAAGCAAGCTGATGAAAGGGTGCTGGTGTTGGGGTCTTGACATAGCCCAGCCTCTATACTTTGAATGTTTGTGATGAAACAAAGATTAACTAGTTACATGCATCTCCCTTAGAAATAGAGGTTTTTTCCCCATTCAAATATAGACATTTACAGGTGGAGGGAGGAGAGCTGGGTATAATTTTTTTAAATTTTTCTATAGAATGCATATAAGTTAGTGTTGTCTTCCCTATTCCGTTGCTCTGCTTCTATATTTCCATAACAACATGGCTTAGGCTGATTTCTATTCAGAATCCGAGGTCTTTCCCTTTCACTGGAGACTAGAGCTGGAATTCACTTGCTTTTCCTGAGTGCTTTCAGTTTGGGGGAGGCTCTACTAGTTTAGCACGATCATCTCTGTGCTAAATTCTGCAGTGATTTGCAGAAGTAATTTATGGCTTTGTATTTCTTCTGCTTTTTAAAATGACCGTTCTCCATGAAAAGTCTAACTGTCCACTGTTAGTCATCCCATTCTGGTCCCAGAGGCTGCCCTGCAAGTTCATAATACAGCAATTTTGCTGCAGCTAAACAGATCTGGGCCTAAACAGATCTGGGCCCTGATGGAGACTACCTTGTATGCAGTCTTAAGTTCCACTATGGAGGAAAAGTGAGATATGAATAGAAGAAGCAAATTTCCCAGTAGACCATTGTTTCTCCCTTCTGGCTTTGTATGGAAGCCATGCCAGGAGGCAGTGGTCTGTGATTCCGGCTGCTTGCTTGTTCTTGGAATTTGCATGTTGCA
This sequence comes from Lerista edwardsae, assembly GCA_029204185.1. NCBI lineage: Eukaryota > Metazoa > Chordata > Lepidosauria > Squamata > Scincidae > Lerista > Lerista edwardsae. The sequence continues at coordinate 1,235,697 of JAJKFI010000036.1, read as the reverse complement.
TGTCGCCTACCCCATAGATTGGGTTGAGTGGCTGCAGCATAGAAGGGAGAGTCTGTATATATTGGGTGGGATAGAAGAAAATGGGGAGAGTTGTGCCCCATTCTCAGTCCAAGAACCTCTGATCAGCCCACAGAATTGCTCAGACTCGTGCGCTTAATCCTCTCTGCCACTGCTCTCAGCACAGCTCTGTGAAGTATAAGCTGCAGGCAGCCTGGGCTAACCTAGCCAAGTGGTAAGCCCTTAATTTGAAACATTTGGCGTTCAAGTGTCCATATGCCTTCTTTTAGCGTAAATGGCTGTGTCAGCCTTTCCTCCTCCACCCCAGCTTGGGCTGAAGCAGCCCTGCCCTCTCTGTACATGACCTTCTTCTACGTAACCAAGCTTGCCATCAGTTGCTGGGTGTTGCATTGAGTGGCCTCCTGTTCTGCTTCTCTGTCGGTCTTCCAGCAGGTCAGCAGCTTGCATACTTTGGCCTAGTTTTTGGTTGAGTGCCTCTGGTTGCCAGGTACATTTGGCATTCCAGGATCTGGGGTTGTTTCCCCAGGTTGCCCTTCTTGGCTAGGAGTTGTCTGCTGGTGATCAGGACAGCGATGCTGAGTAGCTCCATGGGGGTCCAAAGAACTGTGGCATTTTCCGGGTGACATGTGCCCACAAGTCAATTGGTACTTCTGCATCTTCTCTCATTTTTTTTCTCCAAAATGATTAACTGTTGGAGTAGCCTCCTGCAGTGTGGACAGGGCTTTGTGGCAATCTTGGGATCTAAATTCTGTGTTCCAGCAGCATCCAAGCAGGGCCCCTCGTCTGTGCCAGTATGCTGTGCTCTTGTGACAGCGGGGAAGAGCAGATCTGGTGCCTCTTCCTAAAAAAGGGTGGGTGCCTGCACCTTCTATGGTGTGCACTCCCTGTTGGGGAGCAAATGCTGGTGCTGTTGAAAAGGAATTGGGTTAGCCTGCTAATGGCTCTCTCTTCTTCATTCCAATGGGAGCCATAGTCTGAGGTGAGGTTTTGTAAATGAGGCGTGTTGAGGTGAAGGAGCAATTTTTTCCAAGGCTCAGGTTGCCTTTGAATATAGGCCTGTTGTTTCACTGGACCATGTTAGCGGTCTGGGCATCAGGCTGTAGATCGTCCGTAGACCATGTGCCTACGGGCATGCAGAAGGACTTAGGTGCAGTCCCTGGTCTGAAGGATGTTAGAGAGGGCTCTGCACCAGCTCTAACTGGAGAGTCTGCTAGTTAGATAGATAGATCCTTTATTGGCATATAACAAACATAATCTAAATACACATTAAATCAGCCAGGGCAGAGTTCAGCTTCTCGATTGCGCAGCTCAGTTAACTGGTACAGAAAGGTTGCCACCCTTTCAGTTTTTTCAACTGAAGAGTCCGTTAAAAGGTAACATAATATTGCCACTTCAGAAAGTCCCTGTCTTGTTCTCAGAATGGGGACCAGGTATCTTTGACAAATCTCAGCATAAAAGGGGCAGTAGAGGACAGAATGGGCAATAATCTCTGCTAGTTAGCGTAGATAGATAATACTAAGTTGCATGGACCAGTGGCCTGACTCTGTGTAGGCAGCCATTCACCTGGTTCCCAGAGGAGACCAGGAGCTGCATCCAGGTGACTAGTGCTAGACACTCTTAAACATTCAGTGTTGTGCCTATGTGGGCTGCTGCTGTTGGTTTTGTCTTGTCAAGAGTGTGCTGGGAAATGACACTTCCATGTGATGTAAAGTCTTGGTGCATTATTGAATTAAGGTTGACTTTTTCTTTGACAGGAGTGGCCACTGGCTAACATTTTCAGTGCTACAAACACTGTTGAAGCACCTGCTGCCCTCAGAGGTGTGATATAAAAAGGAATAATGCCCCAGGGCTACTGTCTTCATCCTCCACCCGTAGCAAGGTTGCCATGAGAGAAGTGTGTTCCACTTGGGGTCTTCTTGCCCACAAGGAAAGAGGGGTAGAAACAGAATGGAGAGTTGCAGCAGGGCAGGAGGTCTGGCCAAGTGGAAAAGCTGCCTCTGAAGCTGCCTTCAGGTCACCTGGGGCAGCAGTTTGAGTCAGCTGAAAGTATCAGTGAACTGCTGATAAACGCTGCTGACAGAAATGAGTCTCTCCAGCTCGTGGGAGGAGTGGAGATGATGACCCTTCCAGTGAGTGGCTGTCAAGCCATGTGTGGGAATGTGAGCAGCCAGAGAGATGCCAAAATGTGAAAGAGACCACCTGGACTATAGCGTTCTTGAAAGACAAAACTTGAGATTGAAATAACCCCTATATGGGATTGAGAAAAACTTTGATTAAAGTCAGAGAAGAAATCCAGTGACCAGAAAGGTGGTATATAAATACAGTTATTATTAAAAATAATGATATCATCCCAACAACTGGGATCCCCCAACCAGGCCTCCAAGTTCAGCAGTGAGGAGGGGGTTGCTTCACCCTTCTTGCTCCTGCCTCCTTCCTGCCTCAGTCCCAGGGCTTGCTTTAGACACAGAACAGCCCTCAAGTGCAGAGACCAGCCCTGAGTGCATTATGAAGCCCTGGCCTTGCCCTTCCTGGGCTCTCTCCCCCCCTCATCCCCACCTTCAGTTCCGCCTGGTCCAGGCTTTGGGTTAACGGGCCAGAATTGCCCCAGAGTTGGGAGGCCCTCATCCTGCAAGGAGCAGCCAGCCCTGTGCCTTGATGGCCTGGGAGACAGTGGAAGGGCTGAACATACAGCCATACGTTGACCATGTGGCACAGGTGGCTGCTTTCCCACCAGGTTTGTGATGGGACAGCTGAAGTCCTGAGATGGTGGGGCAAGTCCAGAAGTGGACAGCTACCAATAGATAGCTGGGCACTCCGCCCTTGAAAGGAGGTGAGTACAACACTTTCCAAACTATTAGCTCCTGTGAGCTTCCTTCCAAGGCTGGTATAAGGCAGCTTCATGTGTTTCTGGATGTGGGGATTGAAGAGCTGCTCCTCTAGGCAGCACAACACCAGGCCTGGTCTCATCCAGCTTCCTATATTGCACAGTGCCCCATCAGATGCCACAGGGAACACACCAAACAACAAGACACCTGCACCTCATTGCCACTCCCTTGTATTCAGAGCCTGCAACCTCCAGGTTTAAGAAGTAGCCTACAGTAATTGTGATTTGGGTTCCCTTAGGGGAAGAAAGACTGAGATAAACATGCAGTAAATAACTGTGTAGCCAGTGACAGTTTTCCTCCATAACCCTGTCCAATTCTTTATTAAAGTCATCTAAGCCAGGTGCTAGCACCATATCCTGTGGCAAAGGATTCCACAAAATAATTACGTGCTGGGTGGAGAAATATGTCCTTATGTGTGTTCCAACTATCCTGCTAGTCAATATTAGTGGATCTCCCCTGGTTCTGGTATATGTGAGAGATTAAAGGACTTTCTAACTTCAGTCAGTGGCATTTTGCTGTCTTGTGCTGTATTTCCGTACTTCCGTGTCTCAATCCACTCCTGTCAGTGAAAATAACTTTTGCCAGGTAACCAAAAATGAACAAGCAATTGCTTGTTCAACAGTTTATCTGGAAGGAGGCTCTGCTGAGGGACTTGAACAGCCCAGCATGCAAGTCTTCCTCCTTCAGTTTATGGCTGTCAGCTTGAGGCAGATGCCTGCTTTGCTCTGTTTTATTAGACCTTGTAAAGCAATTCTCAGCCCAGTAATTGGTGCTGATGTGTAAATTACTGCACAGAGGAGGAAGTGTTGCCAAGCTGCTCTGAAGGGTGCCAGACGAGAGCAAGACCCCATCAGGAGGGGAACACAATTCACTGGGGGCAAATCCAGTCAGTATTCCTGGGACAGAGGTGCTTGTACTGGGAAACTGGCTGGCTTCTGTTTGAGCCTCGTGTCTGTGCTGAAGATAGAGCTGAAGCCCACTGTAGGTCTTCTCCCACCCCTAGTGATGTGTGTCCTGCCGTATAACCAGTATTCTTGTAGGCAATTGCCAGCTGTGCTCTCCCCTTCTCAAAGAATGAATGAACGTATGTTAATGGGACTATAGTCTGTAGAACAGAAGTGGGACAGTTGCAGTGTTTTGGTGAATTTCTCAGCAAAATTCTCTACTTTTATTCTTTTTTATTATTTTATTTTATTATTAGATATGGGTATAAGATCCTATACCCACATCTACTTTTATTCTGCGAAGATTTAAGGAGTTTCTACGTATCTTACCCTGGGCACATTATGCGGATGCTCTGGCATAGAATACTGCAGAATGGGAAAGGCTTTGATTGACTTGTCTAAGTGGGGGAGAAGTGTTGTAATAATCTCGCTTAAACTGGTTTCATTATATAAGCAGAAGAGTGTCTGTGCTTTGCCATGCCAGCCAGCCTTTTATGCCTAAAGAAAGCTTGCGGTCTAAAGCAAGGCCGGTGGTCTTTGCAAGCCTGGGGAGGAAGAGGAGAAGCTTGTTCAAACTCATGGCCAAGTAGGGGATCCACTCCTGTGGCTGTCACAGATCTCACAAATGCATATTGGCAGTTGGGTGCAGTTATGGATTGGAGTTGGCTGCCTGCTGCAGGAGAGGCCCACTCTGACTAATAGCCGATGGAAATGGTACCTGCTGTAGCAATATGTCTGAGTGAGGGTCTGGTCACCTTTGCAGGAGTGAACCCCGCTGGAGAGCCAGCTCTGCGAGGTTTGTCTTCACCTGATTGTAGGGCCACCTCCACAGCCCAGGCAATCCAAGCGGCTGCTTGAGTCACCAGGGAAGCACTGTGTGATCTGAGAGATGCACCTCAGAATCCCTTGCAGTATTCCAGCGGCAGTTGGCCTGTAAGTCTCTGAGATTGTATATGGCCATGTGTGCTCGAAGCAGTGTCCTCTGCAACGGTGCTAGCATAGTCAGTGGTGGACTATGCTGGTCAAATCATACCTGTCTCGTCTGGCCTTTGGGTGAGGGTTGGCTGTCCGCCCTCTGTCCTTCTGGAACGCTGTCTTAGTTTTGTTCACTCCCCTGGTCAATTGTTTTCCTACCCACCAAAGGGCCGATGAGGAGAATTGGGTCTAGCTTCATTCTTGAACATTCTCTGTGTTCCCGTTAAATGTTTAATTTTTTTGTTTTTATTTTTTCTTTCCTTAATGTTTTACTTAAGGGACGTGGTGGCGCAGTGAGTTAATCCGCTGTTGCTGGGCTTTCGACCGCAAGGTTGGAAGTTCGAGACTGCGTGACGGAGTGAGCTCCCGTTGCTTGTCCCAGCTCCTGCCAACCTAGCAGTTCGAAAGCACCTAAAATGCAAGTAGATAAATAGGGACCACTTCGGTGGGAAGGTAACGGCGTTCCTTAGAGTCATGCTGGCCACATGGCCACGGAAGCTTGTCCTCGGACAAAAACGCCGGCTCTACAGGCTTTGAAACGGAGATGAGCACCGCCCCCTACAGTCGGTCACGACTAGACCATTCGGTCGTGGGGAAACCTTTACCTTTACCTTTACCTAATGTTTTACTTATTGTGGTTACATTGTACTTTTTTGTTCTCTGTAAGCTGCCTTGGGCATTTGCTTCGGCATGGGAATGGCGGGGTATAAATTCTTCAAATAAAATGAGCCATCAGCCGCCAGTCCTTGGCTAATTTCCACAAAAGAAAGAAGCAATAGCAGTCATATGGCATGGGCACGGTAGCAGTCCCTGGCACATTTTTTTTGGGGGGGGAAATGCCAGTCCACCATGTAGAGCAGTGCTTCTCAAATGGCCTATAACTAGAGGGTGGTGGTGGTTGTTAAAAATGCTTAAAAACACAAAACACCTTTTTGGTGTTTACGATATTTTCCAGAAATTAAAGTAAATTATTTTTCCAATTGGAAATTATACTGTGGCTGCATCTACAGCTATATAAATTATACAACGTATAAATTATACTATGGCTGACACTGTATCACTGACCTAGGAGACTTTTAAAGCATTAATAGAAATGAGAACTTAGAATAAAAGCCTAACACTGCTTTCTGCCTTTCAAGTCATGAAATCTGTGAACAAATAACACCATTTCCAAGCACCTCTTCCTGCCACTCTTCAGGGGAACTTGGCCTGGGCCTGCTGAATGATGCAGGTAATTGCCAGGAGCAGGTGAACACTTTAAACCAGCCCGGCTGGTTTGTCAGCCCCTTGGGCTCTCCAACATCATCTCCATAAACTGGTTGAGGACTCTAAGGAGTCTCACGTAGATGGACACCTAATAGGGCAGGGGATAAGAACTCAGCCTCTCACCTCGGTTTATCCAGCTTAATCCATGCCGATGGCTCACCTTGTGGAGAGGGTTTTTTTCAGAGAAGTAATTTGCCACCCTATAATTTCTGTATAGCAAATGGTGTGTCATATGGATCCTGGTTGCTGACGTTTAGAGCTATGTGTGTGGGTTTTTAAAAAGATCCACAGGGTACACCAATAAGTTGTGCTGCCAGAACAGCCGCATTCTGCACGCTCCCTCGGATGTGCCAGTCTGCCCATATTTTTCTGACTTCCGTTTCTTCAGGTCATAGAAGACCCCCCTTCCTCAACCACTGGAAACCTGCAGTCCTTTCCCCCGCCAGTGTTGAAGATTTAGGGCCCAATCCTATCCAACTTTCCATCGCCGGTACAGCTGTGCCAATGGGGTGCACGTTACAACCTGAGGGGGCAGTCACAGAGGCCTCCTCAAGGTAAGGGAGCATTTGTAGCTGCACCAGTGCTGGAAAGTTGTATAGGATTGGGTTCTTAGGTCTGAAACCATTTGGGAAATAGAGGCCATCTTTTCACCTTCAGGGACTGGGAACTTTGTATTGTTAAAGCCCAGGCATGAGAAGTGAAAGCAGAGACTGCTCAGAGACTTCTCTGCCCAGGGCCACTTTCTGCACCTGCTTGGGGTGCTCACATCTGGCCCTTCAGGCCTTCCCTGGTCTAAAAATGTTTGGGGGCCGATGTAGGATGCTGCCCAGGCCCGTGTAGATGTTGAAGAATCTGACTCGCCCTCTTGCCACTTCCAAAATCACCTTCTGTGATGTCTGCCTTGGAGGTGGAGGACCTGAGCAGGCTCAGACTAAGGACCATGCGGGGCAAAGATTTTGAGTAGAGAAAGGAGGCTTATTATACTGTACAAGCAAAAGGATCTTCCCATGGTTGCTTCAGCTGGGTAGGTGCCTTAACCTATAGTGAGGGAAAAAACTATTTGATCCCCTGCTGATTTTGTACATTTGCCCACTGACAAAGAAATGATCAGGGCATAATTGTAATGGTAGGTTTATTGTAACAATCAGAGACAGAACACAAAATCGGTAAATCGTTTTTTCCTTCACTGTAAAAGTCTGGCCACTCAAGCCAAAGAGGGGAGATGGCTCAGCGAGGGTTCTTCAGGTCGTGAAGGGGCAGGGAGCTGCGACGATTGGACTGCCTTGTCCAGGTATGGCTCCTGTTCCCCTCCGGGCCTGGGATGATGGCAGATTGGCCTTCCTGGCCCCACAGAAACTCCCACAGAAGACTCACGGCTGCTGTCCGCTTGAATCCCAGCACCTCCAATTGTTGTGACTCGAAATTGGGGGGAGACAGCCCAGACAATGGGCTGGGACATCTCCCTTATGAAGAAAGACTGCAGTGTTTGGGGCAATTCAGTCTGGAAAAAAGGGGCCTGAGGGGGGACTTGATTGAGACATACAAAATTATGCATGGGAGGGATAGAGTCGATAGAGGGATGTTCTTTTCCCTCTCTCAAAACACCAGAACCAGGGGGACATCCACTGTAATTGAGTGTTGGGAGTTAAAACAGATAAAAGGAAATACTTTTTTACTCAGCGGGTAATTAAGCTAAGTAAGGGACGTGGTGGCACTGTCGGTTAAACCGCTGCTGCTGGGCTTTCTGACCGGAAGGTTGGGAGTTTGAGACCATGCGATGGAGTGAGCTCCCGTTGCTTGTCCCAGCTCCTGCCAACCTAGCAGTTCGAAAGCACCTAAAATGTGAGTAGGAACTGTAAATAGGTACCACTTCTGTGGGAAGGTAACAGCGTTCCGTGCGTTATGACATATAGTCTTGCCGGCCTCATGACCGTGGAAGCTTGTCCTCGGACAAACGCCGGCTCTACAGGCTTAGAAACGGAGATGAGCACCGCCCCCTACAGTTGGTCACGACTAGACCATTCGGGAATAGGGAAATCCTTACCTTTACCTAATTAAGCTATGGAACTCCTTGCCACAGGAGGTGGTGCCTTTGGCCTAGGTGCCTTTAAAAGGGGATTGGACAGATTTCAGATGGAAAAGTCCATCGTAGGCTATAGGCAATGATGGGTTGTGCAACCTCCTTATGTTAATAGTAGGCTACTTCAGAATGCCAGGTGCAAGGGAGTGGCCACAGGGTGCAGGCATCTTGTTACCTGCTGGGCTCCCTGAGGCACCTGGTGGGCCACTATGAGATACAGGAAGCTGGACTAGATGAGCCTTTGGCCAGATCCAGTGGGGCTCTTCTTACGTTCTTATGAGACTCTCTGGGGTTCAGTTGTCACTGACAATGGCCAGGGCCACGCTGGGCCTTGTGGAGGGGGGGGGAAGGCATACAGAAGCAGCAAGAATCCCACTCATATGGTAGGAGGGGACCCTTAGGGGTTGGGGTGGATCAGCAGGAGATCTCCAGCTGCCCATTTCCTTCTGGGATGGGGCGTTTCTGGCCGTATCTTGGGGTAGGTGACCAGCTCCATCTGTGGCTGGCCCTGGAGTTGTCACAGGACTGGCCTCCCCTACTCCCTTATTGGTTGGCCGGGGCTGAGACCTTCAGTAGCCTGACTCCAAAGAAAAGTTCTTCAGCGTGACTTTTGCTGAGTTAAATGAAACCTGTTTCTGCTTAACATCAGTAGACGGGTGAGGCGCCTGCAGGTGATCTTTCATGCGCTTGCCCTATTTGCATGTCAAGTAGGACGGGGCGGCTTCTTTCCCTTACCTCACAGTGCTCTTGCTAGGAGTGCTGTTCTCCCGGCTTGGCTGGGAAGAAAAGTGCTTGAAGCCATGGGATACAGTGGAGGTGTTTCACTCCTGCCTCCACGTGCGCCATTTCATGTAAAGAATAGATCCCATCCTTGCCTTATGTGCAGAGGGAGCAGGTGTGCAAGTAAAATCCCTGGCCTGTCATGTCCAGCTTGGTCCTGTGGCCTTGTTGTTCTTGGGCGGTTGCCTGCTGCCTGCCCTGCCCTCGCATCATCCCTTCACAGGCGCTGCGTTCTCTGGAGCAGGCAAAGGACGTCATTGTGCTTCGTAAGCGTATTTGCATCTGCCTCTGGGAAGGATCCTGTGCTGATGTGGCTATCCAGCATTGGTCTAGCTGACCTTCTGGTAGTGTCGAGAGGCCATTCTGGGCCTGATCAGTGGCATATTACAGTCTGCATGTGGAACACTTTTCAAATAGAATTGGGGTCTGTCTGTACCCTGCTTTCTTTTGAGGGATGTGGGTTGCCACAGAAGTGGGCACTGAATTCCTGTGAAATTCTGTAGTTGCCTATAAGTGTGATTGATAGTGAAGTGTGGTCTACCTTTGTGTTCTCCTCCCTTATGCAGTCTGGACAAACTTAAAGCTATTAAATGATCTAGCAAAGTTTGCAATGGTGACAAAGCCTCCCTCTCCAGTAAAGATGTGGGACAAATCAAACCTTCTCTGGTGGGAATTGGAGTCCCTGAAACTGTGGGCTGTCTACCACATGTAGTACCTGCATAGGCGGCTAGTTTGGATTACCTGCTTCCTTGCAGGGTCTGTCTGGAAGTGGTAGTGTGTCCCAGGAGGAGGCATTTCTACAGCAGATGCAAGGAGGGGTTGGGGTTCCAGGTCAGAGAGAGCCAGAGCAGCCAATGGGCTAGGTGGGCTTGGGAGAGCCTGCAGCAGCAGCAGGTCTTCCAGGCGAGCTGGGGTGAGCTAATCCCACCAGGGCCAGTGCCTAACATGGGAAGGAGAGAGCGAGAGCGAGCCCTTCAGTCTCTCGGGAACTACAGCTAATGCTTAAACCTGCTTGTGGTACTTTTCGAGTGTCCACAGTGCTCTTTGGACATTCTGTGATCCTTGTATCCACTCTGTAAGGGTTAGCGCTGAGAGACTCCCCAGGCAATTCCTCCACTGCCCTTCTGAGCCAGGCTGCACCACCACTTCCTGGAAAGGCTTCAGAGACCCTGCTCAGCTAGCTTGATGTTGGGGTGGCACGTTCCTGAGAAGCCACGTTTAGGCAGGTGAAAACTGTCAGTTTGGATTTGTGTAGCGTGCCCCTGGAGCACACTCTTTTGTGCAAAAATTACAGTTTGGGCTGAGTTTTGCATTCCTGGCCGAGCAGTCCAACACTAGTGAAGACGGAAAGGCAAAGTGCTGGAGGTTTCAGTGTGTGAAGATGCTCCTTGTGTCGGCCTCAGTTCCCCACCTGTCAAGTAGTCCAGTAGTCTACACATTAAAGGATCGCATTAGTCAGAAATTGCAAAATATTTTGCCCTTGTGGGTGCTAAATAAGTCATGCTTGAGGGAGCAGGCATAATAGTTTGCTGCAGAGCTGCTTTGTGGTGACTGAAGCGTCTTGCAGACCATGTGGGGTGTGTGTGTGTGTGTGTGTGTGAGAGAGAGAGAGAGAGTGAGTGAGTGTTCAAAACACTGTAGACGTGAATGTTCCCATGTGCTATTGATAGCGGATTGGAGGGAGGTGATTCTGCCTTGAGCCCTGCTGTGCAAAGTGCAAGGCTGGCAGCTTTTTCTTCCTCCCTGCCCCCCTGCAGTCTGATCAGCATCAGACCTTGGACACCGAGAGTGTGTTGTGCTCCTCAGGTAAACAGCTAACCGATTCTCTGGCGAGCAGTGAGTTGCCTTTGTCCCTCCAGGCTGAAGAATGGAGTGAGTTGGGCTCTTCCGAACTGGAGGCTGGGTAAGGGAGCCTTGGGGAAGAAAGGGGGCCACTGCTTTGCTGGCAGTCACTCCCGGGCGCCACAGGGCCAGCGTCCTGGGGGGCATTTTTGTGTTGCTGCTCCTGGTAGGGCATTGTTTCCTGAAGTTTGGGGAATGCAAGAGGATTTGTTGGAGCAGGGAGGGAGGAGAGTGTGTGTGTGTGTGTCTGTTTGTGTGAGTGTGAGGGGGGGGCGCCTTTGGTTTGCCATTGCCACTGCCAAAGCTGCAAGTAATTTCCTTAAACTTTGATTGTAGGTTAATCCTGGATTAAGGTGGGGCAGAACGAGGGGTGGGGTGGAGGGACGGGTGAGGTTTTTGCCCAGAGCCGCCTCACGTACCCTCTGCCACCTCCTGATTGGCTCCCTTGTCCCTCTTCTGTTGCAGGAATCCCAGAAGTGTGCTTGCTGCAGCCCGGTGGCTCCCAAGTGGCACCGTGACTGGGTCTGCCTGGAGGGAGGAGTCTCCAGCGAGCGGGCTCGCCCCAGTCTGCTTGCTCTGCTGCTCTTTGGAGTCGCGGGAGAGGGGAAGTGCAGGCGGACCTTGTCCTTGCAGAAGACGTTGCCGGGGAAGTTGCTGGCTGTGAAGTGAAGAGGAGGAGAGCCCCACCCCACCCCCACGCCCCCTGCTGTCTTCCCAGCACTCTGCTTCTTCTTTGGGACAGTTGCAGGAGGCACGAGCAGAGTAAACAGCCACAGGGAAAGAACTCTTCCTCCTTGGATTTCATTCCAAAGCAGTTGCTAGATCAGCACCATCTGGAACCTGATTCAGGCTGCGGCTGCTCACAGAACCAGCGATGGCGCAGCCATGAGGTCTCTCCAGGGGGGCACAGCCATGGACCTCCTCCAGAGACACTCTGCTGCTCCGTGTCCTGGCGAGAGTGCCGCTCAGCAGGGGCAGCTTGGAGTGGGCCGGCAGCACCAGAACACTGGCTCTCCTTTGCTGCCAGGCTGTGCGGGTTTGCTTTGCTTGCAGAAGAGGCCACCGACTGCGTGTTAGTTGGGTAATAAGATTTAGATCACAGTCTGAGTGTTCATCCGGAGCCCATCTGGAGGCCCCTCTGCTGCTCGCTGGACTGGAGACACACACAGGCCGTCGAGTCTTCATCCTGGGGAGCCAGACTGGAGGTCAGCATGGCAAGGAGGGAGGAGGGCTCCGTTGGCACTCCAGCTTCGTTCTCGACAGGAAACGGCCTCGGATGGGTTGAAGACTTGACCGTGGCATGGGGGACGGATCTTGGGAAAGGACTGTTTAAGCCCCCCAAACCCCAGGCTTAGTCCCTTTCCTCTTCATAGCCCATTGAAGAGGTGGTGCATCCCTAAGACCCGTTCGGGGTGACTTGCAAGGGCCTTGTTCCAGCTTGTGACAGACCTTCTCCCAGCCCCTGCCTGAACCTTTGCTGGAGGCAGGAGGCAGGGCGGCAGGTATTGTTCAGTGAGTGTGTTTCTTGTTGTTTGACATGACTGGGTACAGGCTGGTCTGAGACTCCTGACTCTGTTGCTTAAGAAACCAGCTTGTTCCTCTACTTGAGAGCTATGGAGGATGCCTCTCCTTCACCAGAGGAAGGTTGCAGCCTCCAAGCAGCCCCCGTGCAAGCTTAAGAAGTCCCTTCTGGCCAAATACTTTGGAAGTGGTGTTGGGGATGATCGCGGTGGGGCTGGAATCTTCATGCACTCACCGTCTTTGCCCAGGGCCGCTGGGATCTGCTGACTGTGCAACATAAGTGAGCCCCGGGTATTGCCCAGCCATGGCGGACCACCTGGAACTGCTGGCGGAAATGCCTGCCGTGGGCAGGATGGGCACACAGGAACGGCTGAAGCACGCCCAGAAGCGCCGCACGCAGCAGCTGAAGAAGTGGGCGCAGTATGAGAAGGAGGTGCAGGGCAAGAAGGTCAAAGTGGAGAAGAAGAAGAAGAGGACCAGCAGGGAGAGGCGTGTGGCGTTCCCAGCCAACATCCACCTGTTGGAGGCTGCCTGCCGTAATGACGTGGAAGAAGGTAGGAGGGGGCTGGGGGGTGTTGCTTCTTGGTGCGTAGCCCCTGCCTTGCCTGCACGAGCTCCCTGGCGCCACCGGCTAAAACAGGGTGGCAGCCTTTACACCAAGCCTGTCTGTGTGGTTGGGCATGGAGGCTTTGCCCAGGTCGCCGATAGGGGGATCAGCTCTGCTGCACATGCCATTTTGCAAGTGTGCATGTGCCACTCATGGCATGCGTGCTGTGGGTTGGCCACCCCTGAGCTAGAAGAATCTGTGGTTCCAGGCTGTATCTAAACATACACACCCCAATCCTGTGCTTCTTCCTCCACTGATTCAACTGCATCAAAAAGGGTTGCATCATGAGGTGGGGGGGCAGTGCCATAGGTCTCCTTTGAGTAAGGGAACACTTATGCTCTTACCCGGGGGTAGGCTCTGAAGTCTGAAGGTATCTACTTGGACCCATGTTGGCAAAACCTTGATAGGTGTTCCTTCGCACCTCTGCTGCCACACATGGTGCCAATATGTCCTCCCCTTTGTGTGCTGCTGGAGACTATTTTATGACTGCTATAAGGCAGTCTCAACTGGCAGAACATGAGTTCCACCAGCTGATAGATCCTAAGCAGTAGTTCCCAAAGTGTGAGTCGCAACCCACCATTGGGAACTGTTACTGGGCCATTTCCCTTTGAGGAGAGCGGCCCAGTAATGGGTGCCCAACAGAGCCACAGTGATTGTGGTGCTGCAGGCACCCAGGGGGTGCCTACCTCAGTGTGTGTGTGTGTGGGGGGTTATGCCCACCTTTGGCAGAGTCTGGGAGGCCTGCAGCCCCCGTATGAAATAAAAAGTACTTCATGGAAAGTACTTCCTGTTTTTGTGCAAAAGCAGGAAGTGCTTTCTGCATGCAACTTGAGGCTTTTCACTTCATTGAGGGGGTTGTGGGCCTCCCAGACTCTGCCGGAGGCCAGCGCAACCCCTTGCTGAGGTAGGAACCCCCCCCCCCCCGGGTGCCTGCAGTGCAATGATCATTCCGGTGCTGTCGGGCACTCTTGCTGCCCCAGGCCCCGCCCCCTCTGGCACTTAGACCAGTCCCAACATCTGAGTAGGACTTAGAGAACTGCTGCCCTATAGGGTTGGACTGTGTGTCATGTCTCATCCTCATTGAAATCAGTGACATACTCATAAGTAACCTAAATTCCAATAATTTCAGTAGGACTTACTCATGATTGATATCCTTTGGATTGAATTCAGTTAAGTTGCATAACTTAGGCATTATGCCTCCCCTGGTATGTCTTTTCAGGGGACTGAGCTCTCCAGGAATGAGGGCTTGAGACTGAAAAGAAAAGCTTTGCATGGCTCAAAGTGGGCCACACAGAATCCCCTAAGGACTCCCTGAAGCCTCAAGCTGTTATACTAAGATGTTAGCGAACTCACAGAAAGGCAACAAGATCACAGGACACAGTGGTGACAAGCACCTGCAGTTCCTGTACCACTGAATTGTTTGCTCCCTGTCTGTTCACCACCCCCGTCAATCTACAAGTAGTTTTTGCTTTAGTCTTGACTGCACTGAGAGCACAATTCTAACTAAAATGGAATTAGGCCAGCACAGCTAGGCCAGCAAAGTTTGGCTGGCACAAGGGCCACTGTAAAGCATGTTTCAACCACTCTTGGAGTCAGAGAGCATCCTCCCTAACTCCAAGAGTGGTTCAAATGTGCTTTACAGTGGCCCTTTTGCTGGCCAAACTTTGCTGGCCTAACTGTACTGGCCTAACTCCAGGTTAGGATTGCGCTCTGAGTGTTTATGTTCCAAGTAGTGCACTTTGGAGTGCAATCTGAACTTATGCAAAGTGTGTCTTGTTGGAAGTGTTATTGAAATGGACTGAAAAGTGATGGGTCTTGAACATCTCCAGATACACCCCAGTCTTTCTCAGAAGAGTAGGTCAGTACCAAGTATGACTTCTTGAGCTGGTGTGTGTGTGTCCCTTATGGGATCAGCTTCTGCTGCTGAAAAGAGGCCCTTACTGTCCACTCTTACTTCTGACAGGGAGATGCCAGCTTTTTAATTTCTCTCCCAAACAGTTCTGGTCATCGTATTTTTAGGGGGAGCCAGGAGAACACCCTCACACACTTATTGGATGTGAAAGTGGCAGTCAGTGGAGTGAAGAGGCTGCAGTGGGGTGGGGTGCCTAGATGGGAAGGGGGAGTGCTTCATTTGTGTGTAATGTAATTCATTCGTATGTGTGCTGGCTTGTGTCATAAGAACATAAGAAGAGCCCTGCTGGATCAGGCCAAAGGCCCATCTAGTCCAGCTTCCTGCATCTCACAGCGGCCCACCAGGTGCCCCAGGGAGGCATGAGACAACAAGATGCTTGCATCCTGTTGCCACTCCCTTGCACCCGGTACCAGTAGCCCACCACCTTTGTAAGGAGGTTGCACAATCCATCATTGCCTATAGCCCACAATGGACCTTTCCTCCAGAAAGTCCTTGTGTGCAATGTATATCTCTCTCTCTCTCTCTCTCTCTCAGAGAGAGAGAGAGAGAGGTGATGTGGCGTGTATTTCTGTGTCTGCCATGTTTCAGCATATTTACATCCTTCTGCACCATTTGCATTGCAGTGTTCATAACATACACCTGCTTGTTGTGGCACATTTGCACGTGTGGTGGCATTTCTCAGTTGTGTTTGTGACACATTGTAGTGCGTGTTTGCATGTTGCCCATTTGTGGCCAGTGTGTTGTGGTCCTTGTTTGCACACGGTCTGCTGTGACATGTCTGTGTGGTGCATTGTGGCATGTGTTAGCGCGTGATACCTTTAGTGTCAAACACTATATAGTGTCTTGTGGTGCTTGCTTGTATCATGTGGTGTTCTGCAGAACTTCTTTGTGTGTGATGTGTGCATATGTTTTGTAGTGCATGTTTTTGTATAGCAGTCATGCAGTTTGCCTTTGCATGTGCCATGTGTGCTTGTACGGTTTGTTGTGAGTTATGCTTTCTTGGCTTTCTCTCCTTCCCCTTCCTACCTGGATCCAAGTACCACAGAGCTACAGTGAAGTACGATAGAGCTACGCTACCACCCATTGAGTTAATTTTCAAATTCTCTCATACACCAAAAAGCACTGAGAGTGTAAGTTAAGGTACACAACTCTATTCTTATCTAGCCTTTTAGGGGTGCAGACTCACTTTTGGCTTATAGTTCTCTGTAAGGTGCTACCTACACTGATGACAGTATATCTGAGCTGTTGACAAATAGCTTTGTTTTTAAATTTCCAGAAGGGCAGCTGAGTTAGTCTGTTGCAATAAAAACAGCAAAATATATTGTGGCACCTTTAAAACTGGCTTTGTTTCCATAAGAGTTAAATTTGCCGTACAGATCTTCTCTCTTCCTCTCCCCCCCCCACCTTCTGCCTCTTCAGAAGCAAGAAACTGCAAGCTCAGCAGCAGACGGTCAGTTCCTGTGCGCTGCTTTACGGTGGGGTGGAGGCCCTGCCTGTCCCTTCTGGTAGGGAATCCTCTGGGAAGGCCGGCTGAGGAGCTTGCTGGGGATTCGTGGCCCAGCCGTGGCTTACCCTGAGCCTCCGCCTGTCTCTGTCTCTGAGCTAGCTAATGGCAAAATGGGATTTTGAATGAAAAGATGGCTAAGCTAAAAATAGGATGGATGTTAAACAGCTGGCTCTGCCCAGAGTGAGCTGTGGCTTTTGGTGAAAGACTGGCGATGGGAACTCTGGGGGAAGCAACTTAAACTGCTTTGCGGTCCTGTGGAGCAGAGCTGCCTGCCTGCCTGCTGGGCCGAGGCCAGGTTGTCCCAGAGGGCTGAACTGGATCCGGAGCAGTCGGAGCTTCTGACTGAATGCTCTTTGCCCACAGGCCCAGCCGGTGCCCGTCAAATCCCAGCCCCGCTCCCTGCTTGCGGAACTTGGCAACCGAAGGACCCCTTGGCTGTGGACAGCTGCTTTCTCTGCCCAAGGAGGAGCCTCAGCATCTGCACTTTTCCTTCCGTTATTCTCTGGCACAGACTTTGGGAACATCTTACACGTGGCAC
The DNA here is from genome assembly GCA_029204185.1 of Lerista edwardsae. NCBI lineage: Eukaryota > Metazoa > Chordata > Lepidosauria > Squamata > Scincidae > Lerista > Lerista edwardsae. The sequence continues at coordinate 1,218,822 of JAJKFI010000036.1, read as the reverse complement.
AGGAGATAGTGATGGGATCCTCAATGTGTTTTCCCTAAAAGCAGTGTGGGGGGGGCAGGAGGAGAGCATGAGTAGGACTGGAGCTGCAGAGCATGGTGGAGGGGCGATAGCTCCACACTGCATCTTGTGTTCGTGCTACAGTCCCAGCCCAATGTTAAGAGCAACCTCTCCCCCACCACCAAGCTTTCTCTTGTGCTGATTCTGTAATGCAGAAACAGGTGCCTGTAGGTTTTGCACATCAGAAGCTGTGTGTGTGTGTGTGTGTGCATGTGGTTTGCATGGAAGAAAGGGTCAGCACCTCTCTCCAGCACCATGGCCGCAATCAAAAATCTCTCCACTTGCCCCATATTCACAACTGCATTCACAACTTGTTCCGCTACCTTCCAGCAAGCACAATGAACCCCAAGATTCTTCCCAGGCTGGGGGGACGAGGTCTTGTACAGTGCTTTGGAGCTGCAGGAACTGCAGTGGGCCTGCAGGGATGATCCCTACGGCTCCAGGGTCAAGGGTGGGGCTGGGCCTATTTTGGGAAGATGTTGCTTGATGTTTGCCTTTGCTCTTCTGAGGTGCTGCAAGGATCTAGCACACCTGTGGTGGTGATCCACCCCTTTCCTCTAGCTCCACACTGCATCTTGTTTTCATGCTACAGTCCCAGCCCAATGTTAAGAGCAACCCCTCCCCCACCACCAAGCTGCATTTGAGAAATATCACTGGGGAGAGCAAATGGTGGATTTCTTGAGTCGCATCACGGCGCGTTTGTCTTGGGGGCTTTTTCCACTGCTATTATTGGACAAACCCTTGAACAACTGGGAGTAAAATCCTTTAAAATGAAGCAAAGTAAAATAACATGCTGCCTCAGTTCAGACCCATCTCTTAAAATATGCCTGTGTGGTGGTCCAAATATAAGACTTGGCCTGGACAGCAACCCTGAGGAACCTTCATATTTATCAGTGACAGTCAGGGTTAGTGGAGAGGGATTGGGTTTGGTCCACAAGTCCTGGGTTCAAATTCCTGCTCAGCCATGAAGTTCAGTGGTTGACCTCAGCTCAGTCGTAATCTCTTAGCCTAGCCTACCTCTCAGGGTTGTTGCATGCATGGGGGGAGCCCTCCATGCCACCTTGAGAGATGGGGCAGCCTTTGGGCATGGTCCATTGGAAAGTCCTCTTGCTCAAGTGCCATTGAAACGAGTGGGAGCTGTGCAGAAAGATGGTTTAATAAAAACATTGGGGGAGGAAGGAAGATGGCCACTTGGCGGGGGGGGGCAGTTCCCATTCATTTTAGTGGGGTTTATTCAAGAAAACACCTCTCTGGATTGTCTTTTGCCTCTCCCCCCCCCTCACTCCCACCATCACTGGTCCTCCACTTTGCGATAGTCTGCTTTTTAAGCTTTTATAAAACACCCATGGTTGGCATGCAGTTACACTCCTGTTCTAAAATTCTCCTGAGCCATTAATCTAGGACGCAGTGGTGATGGTCTCAGTCAAAGGCAGGGCAATAACCTGACCCTGTTCTCTGCAGTGTAGTCCCTATAGCTCCTTTGCAGGCATTGCTCTTGCTGCATTCCCAGAAGAGGCTGGCTGTGGTCAGGTGGCTGGGCTTAAGGCTCTGGGAATGTGTGGAATGCTGAGGTTGTCCCTGGGGCTTGCCAAGTGCTGGGTCAAGCTTGGTGCTGTGTTATGAGTAAACTCATGTCAAAGCACAAATGAGCGTTTCAGTCCTTTGCTTTGGAAGGGATCTTGAAAGAATGGCTGGGCCTCACTGGTCTGAAGGACCAAAAGGTGGTTTCTCTTGGAGTGTGAGGGACACGTGCAGAGCCCCCTTGACTCTGAGCACTGCGTTTTGTGTTGCAAGAGACAGTGGAGAAAATAAGCCTGGCCGCTGGGTTGATGGTGTCCTCAGGTACTTATCTATCTTTGGGGTGCAGTATTTTCAGCTCTCAACTCATGGTGCGTTCTGCAGCACAAAACATCATTGCCTGCAGAACTACAGTTGATCCACTTTGCTCCTAGCTGGAGTACAGCTTGTCCTACTGGAATCCATCCCTTGGTAGGTTGGATCTTTTTGGTGCCTGAGGCAGGTAACCCCAATGGCAATCTCTCTCCTCCATCCCTGGGCAATGCAGTGTTTAAAAGGCCTAGCTTCTGATGCTGTGTTGTAGCATCATTTGCGTTGCCAAACACTCTTTGAAAGGAGGTCTGTTGGTTGACCCGCTGTTTGTCGTGCAGACACCATGTTATCCTGAACATGCTCACCAATTTCATCCTGATGTCTTTAGTCTTTCAAGGCAGATATCACTTTGTCTTGTGTTCCACTTATTTTCCCCTGCAAATGCATGTGGGGATCAGGATGGAGCTAATGGGGGGCTCAGGAGGTCACATGGTCCTGGGCGCCACCGCTGCCCACCCTCTGGAGCCGCCGTCGCCACCACCCGCCCCCCGGAGCCCTCCTGAGGGCCAGGCAGGCCGTGCGCCACGTCTGCAGGCCCTTCGAAGGCTTACTGCAGCCTTTGGAAGGTTTTTAAGCATTAAAACCAGGAGGTTCCCCTGAAAACCAGAAGTAACACTTAAAGGCCTTCTGAAGGCTGCAGTAAGCCTTTGGAGGACCTGCGGAGCGTGTGGCTGTTGTGCGAGGCTCCAGGTGAGTCAGAGGTGGTGGGCGGCAGTGGCAGCCTGCCGTCCTGGCCCCGGGTGGTGCGTGGGCCAGGGTTGCAACTGGTGGGGATCAAACTGAGACACTGTGTGCTCTTCGAACTTGAAATGTTTTCTTGGAAGAGCATGTCCACTTTCGTGCTGGTACTTCAGCCTTGCAGAAGAGAGATCTCCTGGTGTTGAATTTTGCATTCTCCCCAACCCCCCCCCCCCAAGTTGGAGGTGGAGAGAGTTATGCTAGTATTCATCTTCAAAATGTGGAATTATGCCCAGAACATGTGTCTCAAGTTCACATCTGCTCTCGGCGTGTTCAGCGGCATTCTCGTGTTCCAAGCTGGCAGGTGGAATGCTGAGTGAGCCAAAGGCCTCTCTTGGCTTCACCATTTACGGCTCTTTGTTGGTTACCCTTAATCGGCTGCTCGAGGCAATCCACTTTCCTTCCTGGATGGAGGAACTGCCCCTGCCCCTCTCCAAGCCTGGCCCTGCCCATTGCCAGGCAGCAAGTGTGCTGGGTCGATTTGCGTCATTTTCACCATGAATGGTGCCTGGCCTTCCCCAGTTAGCTGAACTGCACCAAAAGCCAAATCCATCACTAGGAAGTGTTGAGCTAAAGCAAGAGGGGCTTCCAACACGCTGCTGCGGAAAAGGTGGCCGTGACAAATGGGAGATAGCGCTAAAGCGTCATGGCTCTTGTCCTTCTGTCTGCTGCCGTTCTGTCAATTAGAGCAGACAGCTGAATTCCAGGGGCAGAGGGCTTATTTCAGAGCTATGTATTTACATTTCTGTGCCCCCTTTTTGTTTAAAGTTCTCAAAAGAATGAGACCTATTTCCTTGTTCCGAAGGGGCTCCCAATATAAAGAGATCTAGGGAGACAGAAGGGGAGGGAAGGTAAGTGGAAGTGAAGGTTAAGCGGGGAAGGATGTGCTATTATTTCATGGCTGCTTGTTTTAAGTTTGATTACAGTAGTTAGGAAAATAACCTCTCGGAGTGGGGCAGCAGCAGTCGGAGAGATCAATGTTCTGTAAGTAGCAAAAGGATATCTCACTGGGGTGGCGAGATTGTATGCAAGAGGGGCCTACTGGGAAAACAGAGTTGGTTGGGGAGAAAGGTGGGGTAAAATTGTATCAATAAACTGATGAGGTTGTGTGAGATTATGCATAGGTATTACAAAGTCAGTGCACCTAGGACGACTGTTCCTTGGTTCTGTGCTTACAAGCAGATTAGAACTGCCAGCTGCTCTTAATCTACTGTCCTTTGTCCTCCTCTAACCATTGTTACCGGCTTGAAAAGGTGGCTGGCAGTGTGTGGTTATCCTAAGACACATTTCCCAGTGATCCACCTGGTAATAAGTGAAAAGCCACTCGATGTTTGGTTCCCACCCTAGTGGCAGTGTGATGGCACTTGGATCACCTCTCAATTGGCTTTCTTCTAAGTATAGAGAAATGTGGGGGAAAACCTGTGCTGAAGGGAGTTTGCTCTGTCGTTTGCCATTTGCCTTTCTTTCTGTTGGTCAGGATAGATGGAGATAGCTGGAGCTGGACATTTTTTCCTTCCATAAGTGGGGAGGTGCCTATATGCTGCAGTTGTTGGATAGCGTGGACTATCTTGGCGTGGTAACAACTTCTGGAAATGCAGCTGTGTTTCTGTTGCAGCAGATTCAATAAAGAGTTCTGTTATATCTTGAAGACAAACTGGTTTATTATGGCTTAAGCTTCCGTGGGCTACAGTCCACTTATGTCCCAGTAAATCAGTTAGTCTTTCAGGGGGCCCCCGTACACCCTGTAACGTCTGTTCACCAAGCACAGTAATGTTCTCTAGCATCCATCAACGGTGCTGTCAGATCCAGAAAAACAGGAGCACATGGTGGAAACGGTGGCTGTTACAAAGTTAATGATGCACAGTTTAGAAAAAAAGGTTCCAGCATAGGGCTATCCCTCGCAATTAGGTGCCTGAGGGGTGTTGTGGTGTGGGTCTGCTGCGTCAAGTTTACAGTGGACACATAGAGCAGTGGTAGGAACAAACTGTGCTGTAATAGTTGTCCTTGAAATGCTGCAGCATGCAAACTGGGTGGGAGGAGGATGGGGGAACTGCAGGCATAACTTCCTATGTAGCTGGGGACTCGCTTGTAGTCCTGGAATAAATGGAGCCTGCTCAGAGGGTTCTTGAATTGGGAACAGAGATCCCTGAAAGCTGAAGCCATCTCACCCTGCGTGTGTGCCTTGGCTGGCTAAATGCTTAGTCTTTTGGGCTCTTGTCTGTCTTGTGCCCTCATGAATACCCAAAGCAGGGAAATAATATAGCCTTAACTGAGAGCAGCCTGAAGGGGAGAACATATTCTCCAGCCAGGGGGACCCTCTCCCCAAGAAAACATGATCTGTGGGTATGTTAAAGGCAGTATGTAATGACTTAAACAAATATAATCCTAGAGAAAAATGTACAGACCTGCAAGAAGAGTATTATTACTTGAAGATTATTGAAAACCATTTTCTATCTCTTAAGTAAAATGCTGACAGTGGCTTACATTAGAACTTAGAATTAAAATAAAAAAGCAAGGAACAACAGATAATTAGGTTACTGGTAGTGCGATCTTATGCATGTCTACTTATAAGTATGCCCCACTTAATTTAATGGAACTTACTCCCAGGAAAGTATCAGATTGCAGCCTAACATGAGCTGGGGACAGAGGAAGCTGGCAGAGCAGTTGTGGACTGCCATCAGGGAGGAGGCCAGCAGCATAGCCTAGGGCAGGCAGTTCCATACTCTGAGCATAAGACTCTCCCCACATTCCTGCCAACCACACTACACATGATGACAGGCCACTTTGAAGAGCCTTCCAGTCAGTGACTGGTCAGTTTATCTGGGAGGAAATGGTCTCCTTAGTATCCTGGTCCTAAGTCATAAAGGTAATGGCCAGTACTTTGAATGGGTCTGGGAAGCAGAGCAGAAGCAGGTAAAAAGGAGCTGTGCCACGCTGTCCAGAACAGTCACCCCATGGGGAGGATCAGGCCTTGCCACCGATGGCCATGTGTTGCCACAGAATGCAACGGGAAGGTCTTCCGCACTCATTTGTGAGCATAGAACTGCCACCTTCAGATTTCATAGCATCCTGTCCTACCCTTGGCACACAAACCATCAAGGGTGGCTCATAATTACAGAATAAATACATATAAAATTACTATTATGGTAACAGTGTAATCTGTCATCATAAGACAGGGTCTTCAACATGTTTAAATACCAATGCTTGCAACAGGTAAGGGAATATTTTCTTTCAGCAGCACATCACATTGATTTCACAAAGACTGCAAACTTCCTACCTTTTGCCAGAAATGCCCTAATATGAAATATTGCGCCGAGGAATGATTCCCTCACATGTTCTATGAATCTGGTCAGTGCCTGGGTGGGCAACTCTCTTGAAAGCTCTCAAGCAGAAAAATAGTGAACACGGAAATTTACCTGATGCTGTCCATCTCCTCCTTTAATTCCTTGTCGAATGCTGTCCCCTGTTCTCATTGGTGCTTCAAGGCCACTCTTGTCCCTCATGTTTTAACCAGTTGGGTCTTGAGCATCCACTGAATGCCCTCGAGCGTTTTTCAGCCTTAGAGTCAGTCAATATTGACTGGGTCCCTTTGGTGTGTAAACACTGCTGGTTGCCATGTGCCATTGACACAGGTGTTTTCCTACAGTGGTGGCACTTCCGTGTGTGTGTGTGAGTGAGACGCTTCTGGAGTCAGACTCTTCTGGAGTGTGTGCGTGTGCGCAGACTTTCTTCCCCCAGATCTTGCACTGCAAAGATGCACGTGGTGTCACTTGAGGCTTCTGCAGTAGACAAGAGGGGCTCCCCTGGTCCTGGGAGAGGTCGTCAGTCTCCCCATGGCCTTTAATCTTGCATAGTCTAGAGCAGTGACGTAGAGCTCGATCTTGAAGAACCACCAGCTCTGTGTGCTGCTTGGGTGTCTGAAGTGGGACCTTCAAAGAACCGGGCTGGTTGGGGGGAGTTTTCTGGATCAAAGGGGAAAAAGCGTTTGCACCTGCAGGGGTCTTGGGCTGTGAGGTTTTTGCTTGTTGCAACAGGGAGCAGCATGAGTAGTGCGAGTGGAAGACTGTGCTGCATTTTCCCCCTTCCTTCTTTGGCATAATTCTTAACGGTCCACTTTGGACATCCATCTGCTATTTTGTACTAGCAGGTCCTTGAACTGTAGCGATTGTCCTCCCATTGCAGCGTTAAAGTCAGGCAGCACAAATGATGTTCCAGCCTGCAGGGCACCAAAGGCAAAATCATTTCTTTCCATAGTGATCCGAGGGGAGCAGGGAAAAGGCACGAGGTGACCTGCCTTACCGCCCCTTGCCTGCACTGTTGCTCTGCTGGCATGGAGGGCCTGCCTGGAGTCAGAGTGCGACCGACCTCAAGGCATGCTGCTGCTGCTGCTGCTGCTGCTGGCTCTGATCAGGCAGCATCTTTGCTGTGGGATGAATTGTGTGTGGGACATCTTTGCCTCTTGGTGACTTACTTTGATTTAGAGTCCACTCCTTACGCCATGTACGATTTCTATGAAAAGTTTGAAAACCCTGCATGTTCTGCAGTGGTGGTGCTCAAATTTTTGTAATGGTTTTTTCTCTTTGAACAAACATGGCAAGTCGTAACAAAAACATTTCACAGAACAATTCTGCAGTGGAGGGGAGGAATGGGCAAGAAGCCGAAGGAGTGGGGCAGGGAAGGGAGGAAAGCGAATCGGGGTTCGTCATGGTAGTTGGTGAGGTCCCAGTAGTTGGTGCTGCCCCAGTAGGTCTACCTATGCTGCCCCAGTAGTATGGTGTCCAGGTGACCTCCTGGAGCTAGATTTCAGATGCCATTGGCTCACAGATGGAGAGTGTGGCTGCGTCCTTGCTGTGGCACGGGATGGTGGAGGGGGATGCTTTGTCCTTCCTTTTTGGAAAATGAGATGCTTGGATCCAGTACTCCTGCCCTGGAGTGATGCCGCATTGAACTGTGTACCCCAGGGGCAAGGTTGGTGCAGAGAGGGTGAGAAGAGAACGTGAGCACCAGGTTGACGGGCATTTGAACTCTGGCCACCACCAGTGGCCAATCCAATTCTGCAATGGAGGGAAGGAATGGGCAGGGAGTCCCCAGTGGGCATTCCCACACTGTGCAGCCGGATGCCCGTGGGATGCCTCCAGCTCTAGCAAGGTGTCAGTCCTAAACATCCAGCTTTCAAGAGCTTTGGTTTAGTTTGCTCTGAGGATGGGCAGGGGCTGTAGTAGCTGGTGGGGAAGGCACAGATGTGGGCACAGGTTGGTCTTTGGCTTTGGAGTTTCGTCACCAGATGCTGCTTGCCTATTTCACAGCTGAGAAGCAGAGCTTAGAAGACGGAAACCTGCTTTTCTGAACAACACTGTTCAGTAATTTCTGGGACTGCCGGAACTGCGCCTCCCGTCAGATCCCACACTTGCACGATCCATTTGTGGACCAGCTGAATACCCCTGGGCTTGGCTTGTGATTCTCTCAAGGCACTTTTCTGGCATTTCTGCAGCTGAGTAGACAACTGGGGTATGGATTTGCCTCTGGTTCTGAGACGTCGCCCTTAGATAAACATGCTTGTCCTATGTTATCCTGCTTATACAAAGGTGCACCCAGAGAGAAGCACGTTTCATCCTTCCCCAGTGGGCTGCCTACTCCCTTTGCTCACGAAATTCTGGCAAACTGCCCTGGTTTTGTCGGGCAGGAGGGTGCTTGGCTTGGTGCGGGGGTGTTTGCTCAGTTTCCTGGTATTACATTGTTAGCTTTTTTCCTGTCCATTGCTGACATTTGTATTAGAAAGCCTCTCCTTATTCTTGCTCTACCCCAGGCTGAGATTTCAGTGTCAGCCAGGGCAGCTGAGTGAGATACCTGCCCCCTGTTTTCTCCAGTTTTTTAATTGAACCCTTTTACATCCTGTCCTTTAGGGTATGAAGGGTCTCCTCCTAAGGTGGCTAACAATCAATAAAACCATAGAGCAGATAAAACTACAGTATAAAGAAAGCAGAAGAACAGCAGCTAATCCCAGCCAAAACGGAACAGTGAAAAGCGTTCTGAAAGAGCAGGGTTTGTATTGTATGTATTTGCTGCACAAAAGGATGTACCAAGCCTGGGCGAAAGCGTCAGTGCAGCTGCCCATTACCCGAGGAGCCCGCCCAAGACTTGCCTGTGGTACTTGGGCATCTGCTGGGCCAAAGGAATTTGTCACACAGAAGGAGGCTGTCATGAAAGCTGTTGCTTTGGTCTTAATGTTATAGGCATGTTAATCATGACAGTAAGATTTAGATCAGCCATTTTGAACCAGTGTGCCGTGGCACGTTGGTGTGCCGCGAGAGTTTGGGTGAGGGTCGTTTCTTAGTAGGGCCACTGGAGGATGTGAACCCCATGCCAGCGGTGTGCCTTGTCCATGGTCAAAACATGGTGGTGTGCCTTGACCATTTTAGCACCTTGTCAGTGTGCTGTGAGATGAAAAAGGCTGAAAATCACTTTTAGATTGTGAGATACAGTATTTAGACTGAGAGAGTAGTTGGCAGCTGTCTGGGGGGAGGGTGATCACCCTCTGCTTTGACCCTCCCTCCTTTCCTTTTCAGTCATGGTAAAAGACGTAGGTGTTTTGCTGCTGGGAATTGCAGCCATTCAGGGCCCACTTTCTGTCTTGTAGGACTGAGGCTCCCCTGCGTCTCGCCAACTGAGCTCTCCCTGTGCCCCAGCGGCCTTGGCCACGCTGACTGCTGCTTTTCTCCCTCCCTCCTGCTCCCAGGAAGCCCCCAATCTTCAGTGGTGTTGAGCTGCTGTTTTTCCCATTGCCACAGCAAGGGGTTGCTGTTTTCAAAGTTGTTGTGCAGCTCGGGTTTTCTCGAACATGGCTCGAGCCTTGTTTTTTGCAGTGTATTCACAGATGCACCTGCTTCAGCCAGGCCCCTTCATCACTGGAATGCCTGCATGTCGGGGCTCTTCTGCATTTTAAGGATTTATAGTCTGCCCTTCCTTATTTTTACTTAAGGCAGCTGACAAGCGCAAAAACAGAACGAAAGCAAAAAATGTCCATATACAGCTTGTAACCCAGGAGACAAAACACTGCATACAGAATACCAGCGTAAAGATAATCCAAAGCTGAAGCCAGCACAGGCACTTCAGTGTTCAGTATCGCTTGGACGAAATGTGTGTCAGGGTTAGGTCCCTTGTGGGAGGTTATGCAGCCTCCAAATGTGCCCCCAGAGGGGAAGGGATCCTAGCGTCCACGTGGATGACAAGCTGGTGGGTCCTGCCTTTACAGTGCCACGGATCAAACCATCTTGGCTGAAACGGGGGGGTGCCTGTCCACCCCTTTGTGCTCTTCCTGGACTCTTCCCATCGTTGCACCCTCCCCTTGCTCTCGACTCCTGCGCCTGTGCTGTTCGGGGCACAGAGCTCTCTAATGTGCACAGTTCTCCTATATGGAGAGGCAGATTGGCAGCTGTGCTTGTGACTAGCTAGCATGCAGATGAACACTATTTCTGTCTTGTAATTTAAAAATGGTTAACCCTGAATTAACAAAACACACAACATCCACACCTCACCAGCCCCCCCGCCCCCATTGTTGGTGCCATTGCCACAATGTCAGTAGTTTGTCTCTACTCCGATAGCAATCAGTTCCTGTAGCCAATACAAGGGCACCTCTCAGTCTCTTGGTTGTTGGGTCCCTCTTTCCATACTTGACGGATGTCCACTTGGCTGTCCACTTCTGTTTCCCTTGGCACCGTTCCTGTATTCTTGGTGCCTCCTTTGCTTCAGTGACAATTACGGAATGCAGAGCACAATAACTCCTTGTCCAAAAGGTGTACGCATTGTGGGTTTTTTCCTTCCACAGTTCACCAGTTTCTTCAGAGTGGCCTCAACCCCAACTTGTACAACGAAGATGGCCTCACTGCACTGCATCAGGTGAGTCCAATTCAGGCTTTCCGGGATTTCCACTGCCCAACAGCATCCCAGGGCAGCTCGCTCCTTTTGCATGCTGAGGTTGTCCATCAACAGTGCCCCAATTGTTGGGCCGGGGTAGCAACCCGGAGGCATTGCAGTGCCTGGGAATCTGGCTCCATTTTGCTTCTTGGCTTCTGTCAGCTTCTCAGGCCTTCCGCTGCTGCAGAGGTGGGGCATTCTCACATGAAAGCGGCACAGCCAGTAGAAGGGCTTATCACTGAGGGCCGGGCTTTCTGCTTTTTCTTTGGAGACGCTGCCTGCGGTCCTTGCCAGGCATGTGGTGGGGCTGCTGCTGTCTTTGCAGAGGCTGGGCCAGAGGAAAGCCTTCAGGACCACTGACATTGCAGTATGGCCAGGTGGGCAGCCCGAGCAAGACCAGGAGGCCTTCTGGAGAGGTGTGTAGGAGAGGTGTGTGGAAATGGCGAGCGGTGAATAATGCAGAGGCCAAATTATTGAAGTGAGCCGATTTTGGCAAACCTCTTCCGCCAGCGGTGAAAGAGCTTCACTTCCTACCCACGTGCTCCTGGGCTCCTTTCAAAGTACCGATTTTGGCCTTTAACATTTCTCTGTGGCCAGCGTGGCTTGGGGTGGCCAAGCCTTTCCCACCATGAGCCAGTTCACCAACTGAGCTCTTCACCTGAGGCCCTTTTCAGTGTCCCCAGTCCTCAGGGGTCAACCGGACCCTTGGCTGCTGCAGGAAAGGCCTTTTTGGAACTCTCTTCCTGGACCTGTTTGCCTGAGGCCTCTGCTGTTCTCTTTCCTCCTCGTGCCTTGAATGGCTTTTAGTGGGATTTGAAAGCCTGGGGAATGACATTTTCATCAGCTATGTTTGCTTTCATTTCTAACTGGGCTTTTTACTGGCTGGCTCTGCTATTCTGTTGTTTTGTTCAACGTATATTGCAAACCACCTTGAGGCTGCTCTGGCGGAAGGTGGGGTATAAATCCATCCATCACTTCACAAAGAACAAGTGGGCCACTGCTCTGCAGCAGGGAGCTCTGCCCAATCACCCGGAACGCTGCGGGTTTTCCTGGCAGGCGCGTCCTAGCCAAGCAGCCCGAGCTTGGTTCTAGCCGCTCGCAGATGCCAAACTATGCAGGAGAGGAAGGGAAAGAGAAGGAGAGGCATTGTTGATGTGCCAGTCTGTCAGTGTTGGCCTACACCAACTCCTGAACTGAGCAGAGCTCTGCATTTGAACTCTTCATCAGAGTTCTGCGTAAGTTACCAGAGAAGGACTTGTCTGGGGAAGCACTGAAGCCACCCACCTGTCTTGGAATTCAGTATCCTCAGGGATGTGAAATGTGCTTGAAAAAACCTAGACATTCAACAGTAACAGGACAGGGCAGCGTTACTCCATGGGGCACCTCCCCACTGATCCTTCAGCGCAAGGTGCTTCAGCAAGGCCCACGCTCTGGGGCTCAAGGGCTCCAGGGCCCGCCTCTCCTGCCCTGTCTTCAGCAGGTCCTCCAGGCACAGCTGGCACCGGCTGCTCTCTCCTTTCGGGCCTCAGGGCTGCTCTGGCGTGCCCACTCCTTGCTGCCACCTCCCCTCCCCCCCCGCACGCTTGGGCTTGTGGAATGCGTTGGCTTCCTTGCCAGAGGGTTTAAGTATTTCTTCCTGCTGATCCCTGGCCTGCTGTGAGCGCTTGTTAAAAACAGGGCCTGCCTGCTGAGCCTGTCATCCCGGTCCTCTCTTTGTAGAGCTGTGACAAGGCCGTGCCTCTTGCTCAGACCAGGCTGGCTGGCTGTCGCCCCCTCTTCCACTCTCCCTGGCCAATGGAATCTCCATCAGGGATTTACATCGTGCTGTTTTGGAAGCTCCCCTTGTATATGAGAAAGGAGGAGGGTGAACTTGGCTGCACTTCTTTTCCCCCTGTCCTTGCTTGGCTTCAGGGTAGGTAGGGAGCAAAAACGTTAATCGTTCTCAGCTTGCACCATGTGCAGTACCTGAGGGGGGGGCTGTAGACCCTCAGAAGAGCCCTGTGGGATCAGGTCAAACGCCCATCTTGTCCCACATCCTGCTTGCCACAGTGGCCAACTAGTGGCCAACTCGGTTTCTCTGTTTGAGCACAGAAATTGAATGCCTGTTCAGCATCCTGAAGATCCTGGCTGCCACCTGAGGCTCAAGTATGAGCATCTTCCACTGTTTGGACTTCAGGAGCAAGCAGGTGTTCTGCCAAGCTTCCTCCTCCCCCTGCCCCAAGTTGAGTCCAGTGAAGGCTTTAAGGCTCAAACTGCCCCTTGAATTCTTCCCCGTTCTGGCCACCCGAGATTGTTTCAATTTCAGATTGACTAGATGGCCTGATCCAGCAGGGCTCTTCTGAGGCGCTTGTGAGCAGGCAGCCCTCATGAGTCCTTTCCCCTGCTTGAGCCCTTTTGGTCTGACTCCTCTTGAGTCCACATTTCTTCCATCCTGTCTTTCTCCTAGTGCTGCATCGATGACTATGGGGACATTGTTGAGCTGCTGCTGGAAGCTGGTGCTGACGTCAATGCCTGTGACAGTGAGCTCTGGACGCCGCTGCATGCTGCTGCCACCTGTGGACACCTGCATCTAGTGAAGCTCCTCATCGAAAAGTAAGGGAGAAGCTCCTGGGCCTTGTGTGTGTGTGAAAGGCAGCCACAGCAGGTGGACATTGGCTCAGACCCCCCCCCTCAGAAACGGGTTTCTGTCCTGAACGTGCACACATCCCTCCTGCCTGCATTTTTTTTTAAAAAACTGCCTGCAGTTTTTGATAGTCAGTTAAAAGCCACAGATAGCACATGTATGCACATGGGTGCAAGATAGGAATAGAAGCCGTGGCAGGGTGAAGAGCTAAAGCTCCCTCCACCCTCCTGTTGTGGTCTTGTAATGTTCATACTCCCTCCTGTTTAAAAGAAAAAAACAAGGGCCAAACTTGCAGGGACTTCCCAATGAATAGATTTTCCTTTGCACTGTGGTGCCCTGTGGTGCCCATGGTGATATTCTGCACTTGATCCTGGGGCACCCATAGGCTTGGCCGCAGCGCAGGTCCCCTGTAGCAAGGTTTCTCCTGAGCTGCAGGGCAGGCAACAAGCAGGTTATATTCTGCACAACTGTGCCTGCATCTCTCTGCTGTGCTATGGTTAAAAGAAGTTCAGCAGGTGGATCTTTGTCTCTCTGCCTCTGAGCACTAGAGTCACAAGAGCAGGGTCACAAAAATCTGCCTCTGGACTGTCGCAAGAACAGGGCAGCCTCACCCCAAATGCTCCAGGGAGAGAAGGTGTAAGGGCTGTGCCGGGAGTCGGCCAGGTTGGGTGCAAGCCAACAGCCAGGCCCCAGAGGGCCCTCCAGCCAGGCCAGCCCCTGAGCCGGCCACCAGGCGGTCCCCTCCCTGGCATCACTAGTGGGCTCCTCACCTTGCCCCGAAATGAGGTCATGTTTCTGGGCTCTGTTGTAATTGCTTTGAATTCAGCTTGTAGGTTTATAAATATTTAACAGGGGTATATTGTTATCGGAGGAACTCAATTCTTGGCACTGTGGGCTGCCTGCAGGGATCTCCTGGAAGCAGGACTTCAGCCCTGTTGGAGACCGTGCTCAGAATCTGTAAGAGTTTGATCCAGGGTGTGTGAGTGCAATCTTGTAACCCGCACAGTGTTGGTGCAACAGGGTTGTGTCGATACGAGTCGGAACCCCCACGCCAGCCGGCCAGCACAAGGTTGGTGCCATTTTGGAATGGGGCGGGGGAGTGTGTTTCTGGGTGGGCGGTGGGTGGGCCAGCAGGCGGACTGGCCTGGGGCAGAGGCGGGTCCAGGATTCGGCCATAAGGCTGTGAATCCTAAACCAGCTCGATAGGCCACCCGGCCCCGATTCGGGGCTATTTAGGCGCAGATCCGAGGAGCGCACCGGGGAGGCTGGAGCCTCCTCTTCGGTAAGGGTGCAATCGTGCCCTGGCCACGGGGAGGCTCCAGCCACCCCAACGCAGCATCGGATGTGGCGCTGGCCGGATAGTCTCGCCATTCCGGCGCTGTGTAGGATTGCGCCCCTGAGAGAGAGAGAGAGAGAGAGAGAGAGAGAGAGAGAGACCACTAGTGACCAAAATTGTAGCAGTTGCTGGTTTTTAGGAATAATAATATGTCTTACTATCATTCAGTGTGTAATTTAAAGCGGAATGTAATGAAAGAAACCTTATTGAATTATCTGTGTTCTGCAAAAGTTATAACCAATAAACAGAAAAAAACAACAAATAACTTGTATAAGAAAAAGTGGATTTCCTTAACTCAAAACTGACCAATGTGCGCTCTGAGAGCTAACAAGATGTTATGATACAGCATGGAACCAATAAGTTTTATATCTGGATTTCCAGAAGGCTTTTGACATGGTCCCCCACGAAAGGCTGCTGAAGAAACTTCACAGTCAGGGAGTAAGAGGGCAGGTCCTCTGATGGATTCAGAATTGGTTGAGGGCCAGGAAACAGAGAGTGGGGGTCAATGGGCAATTTTCACAATGGAGAGAGGTGAAAAGCGGAGTGCCCCAAGGATCTGTCTTGGGGCCTGTGCTTTTCAACTTGTTCATAAGTGACCTGGAAACGGGCATAAGTAGTGAGGTGACCAAGTGTGCGGATGACATAAAACTTTACCGGGTAGTGAAAGCCGGAAGGGATTGTAAAGAGCTCCAGAAGGATCTCTCCAAGTTGGGGGAATGGGCAGCAAAATGGCAGATGTGTTTCAATGTAGACAAGTGTAAAGTGATGCACATTGGGGCAAAAAATCAAAACTTCACATATAGGCTAATGGGGTCTGAGCTATCTGTGACAGCTCAGGAGATACATCTTAGGGTGCTGGTGAACAACTTGATGAAGGTGTCGACCCAGTGTGCGGCATCAGTTGAGAAGGCCAGTTCCATGCTTGGGGTAATTAAAAGGGTTGAGAATAAAACAGCCAAGATTATCATGCCATCTTAGAGTATGTGTACAGTTCTGGTCACCACACCTCAAAAAGGACATAGTGGAGCTGGAATAGTTGCAGAAGAGACCAACAAAAATGATTATGGGGCTGGGGCACCTCCCTTATGAAGAAAGACGGCAGTGTTTGGGGCTCTTCAGTCTGGAAAAAAGACGCCTGAGGGGAGACATAAGATTGGACAAAATTATGCACAGGAGAGAGAGAGTCGATAGAGGGATGTTTTTTCCCCTCTCTCACAATACCAGAACCAGGGGGACATCCGCAGAAACTGAGTGTTGGGAGAGTTAAAACAGATAAAAGGAAATACTTTTTTACTCAGTGGGTAATTGGGCTATGGAACTCCTTGCCAAAGGAGGTGGTGATGGCATCTGGCCTGGGTGCTTTTAAAAGGGGATTGGACAGATTTCTGGAGGAAAAGTCCATTGTGGGCTATAAGCCATGATGGGTTGTGCAACCTCCTTACATTAGTAATAAGCTACCACTACCCTACTGCTGCTGCTGCTGCTGCTGCAAGTCAGGTGCAGGGGAGTGGCCACAGGATGCAAGCAACTTGTTGTCTCCTGGGCTCCCTGAGGCACCTGGTTGGCGACTGCGAGATTCAGGAAGCTGGGCTAGATGGGCCCTTGGCCTGATCCAGCAGAGCTCTTCTTATGTTATTATACCAGCTCCCTTTTCCATGTATCGGAGCTAATACTAGAACTCTTATTCAGTTGTGTGAGTGTCATCAAGTTGGCTATGGTTGTGTGTGGGGTTTTTTTGGGGGGGCTGATTATTGATTTGCTGGGTGACCTGTACTGTTCAAATAATTAAATAAAGTTAATGGGAGTGACACCATATGTTACCTCACTGGGTGACAAAACCCACTTCACTGGTGGGAAGTTTGGGTGGTGTTGGCCATTGGCTGAGACGGCTTTTGAGGACGATTCTAAATATTTAGAAATTTTTAAAATATTCATGGTGGATTATTTCAGTGGTTATTAACCATGATGGCTACATTGAACCTCCAGATGCAGGGGCAGTGTGACACTGAGTTCTATGTGCAGGGAAGCTATAGCAAGGGAGGATTCAAATGTTCATCCATTGCTTGTGCGGAAATATTAGCTGCATTTATTTTCTGGCCATTATTATTATTCATTTCATGTCATTATTATGATCTCTCAGTCTCACCTACCTCCCAGGCTGGTTTTGAGAACAAAAGAAGGGGAGAAACCATGCGCACCCCCGTGAGCCTCTTGGAGCCTCTTGGAGGAAGGGGGGTATAAAATATGAAAAATATCAATAAATAAATTTGTCGTGGGGGGTGTCAAAAATGTATGGGGTCCATGTCTCAAGTGACTTAGCTATGCCACTGCCTGAAACAAGAGCCTCTTTCCTCTTTGGCAGTGAGAGGGAACCGACCTTCTGTCTCCGGGAAGGGAGTTCTGCAGATCCGACCCCCTGGGGGCCTCTGGCTGCCTGCTACCGAGGGCCGGAGTTCTGTGCCTGGGAGGCCGCTGGCCTAATTCGCCAGGGCAGTTCTTGCTGGGCAGTGTCTCTCTTCAGCCGGGAGCAGGTGGCCAGCCTGGGAGGGAGGGAGGGAGTTGCATCCGCCTGGGTGGAGACAAGGTCTCCCTGGGAAGCCCCACCAGGCCACTGGCCTTCTGGCCCCGAGGGTGGGACTGACTCACCTTCCCCCAAAGGCGAGATGCTCTTAAAGAGGCTGTGAGCCGGTGAAGCAGCCGCGTGGTCTCCGTACTGCAGGTGGAGAACAGGTCACAGGGCTACGCAGAGTGCCTCAGGCCATCCAGGGAGTTCTTCAGGCGGGGGCTTGGCGGAAGGTCTTCCAGCTGGGGGCTGGACTCTTGGCCAGAGCAGGGCAGGTGCTGCCTGGAGCCTCGCTGGGGGAAGCGTCTTGCTGCTGTCGCCAGCCCTGATGGAATTGGCTTCACTCCTTGAGAAACGGCGCCTGGTCTTACGCTGCATTGAATGCTTGGCATCTGGACCCCGTTCTGAAGGCTGCTGGGCCAGCCGGGGCGGGTGGAGGTGCCCTGGGGGAGCAGGATCCTGTTGCAGCCACTGTCCTCTTGCTGAGGAGGAGGGGGGGGAAACCCAATCTGCAAGGCTCTCGGAAGAGCATGTTTTCCAGGAGCTGTTGGCCACTCCTGAACAAAAATAACTCCTTGTATCTGTTACACTTGACACCAGCAGGGCCGGTCGGATGCTGCTGCGCACAGTGGAGAGAAGATCCTCCGCCTCTCACTGCCTCTTCTTCCTTCCTTCCTTCCTTCCTTCCCTCCCAGAGGTGCCAACTTGCTTGCCGTCAACTCGGATGGGAACATGCCGTATGACCTCTGTGAGGATGACGCCACGTTGGACTACATTGAAACCGCCATGGCTGACCAGGGTGAGTCTGGCCTGCGGGGCATGTTCTTCTGGCCTGGATTGGGAGTGTTGGTTGCCTCTGTCAAGGATAACTTGCGCGCGCCATTAACGCCTGACCCTTCCTTCCCACTGGCGCAAGACTTTCCGGAGTCGGAAACTCAAATGGCGCCCTGACTCTTGCAGCGGTCGGCCTGGGGCTGCTGCACAAAAGCTGTTGAGAGCTGCCCCAGAGCAGGGTGCCCTGAGAGCCCAGCCCAGCCCCCACCTCCTGCTGTGCTGGAGCCCCTTCTTTCCACCCCCTCCCCGCTGTCTCTCTCGTGTACCCCCTCTAGCCTAACCCACCAGTGCCAGGAGAGCCCCATTGGCTCCTAGCTGAAGAAAACGGGCAGAAGTGCCACTGCTTCTTATGAGCCAAGGAGCCTTTTGATAAGCCCCACGGACTGTTCTGCGGACGGATGTGTGTCCCCCTTACGCACAGGGATGATGCCGGGGCTGCTCCTCCCTGGGAGGCCTGCTGGATCTTCCCAGCACGCTGCCTGGCCTCTTTCCGTTGCGTCCTCCTCGTTACTCTCGCTTCCATCGGCCCTGCCCCCTCTTCCCCTGCTGACTTTGTGGCTTCATAGAGGGACTTGTCAGTTGGCACTGAGAGGCCAGCAGGCACTCCAGGCAAGAGATGGGGCTCACACATGGGCCGCTAGCGGAGGAGGCAGCCGTGCCTCCCAGGCCTTTGCCAGAGGGGAAGGAAGAGGCTGTGGCAAAGGGGGTTTGGCGGCTGCTCTGGGAGCGCCTGGGGAGCAGTCGAGGAGCTGGGGCTGGGCAGCTGCAGCTCAGGGGCACCGGCGGGAGCGACACTGGTGCCTGCAGAGGGTGCTTTGGGTCTGCCGCCCTGGGCTGCTGTCCATTCCCGGAACGCCTGTCCTCCCAACCTCCAGGTGTCACGCAGGAGACGATTGAGGACTCCCGCTCCGCCGCTGAGCGTGCGATGCTGCATGACATCCGTCGGCTGGTAAAAGAAGGGGTTGACCTCAACACTCCGCTGGACCACAGCGCCACCCTGGTGAGAGGGGTCTCAGAGCTCGGGGCGCTTGGGGGGCGGTCTTGGGCTCTAATGACCAGCAGGCTTCCTTTCATTGGTAGGGCTGCAGGCGAGTTGACGGTTATCTTGCCCATCCCAGACTGCAGCTCCCAAAGGAGCCCTCCCCAAGATCCCAAGGGAGGGTGTTCCTCCCCCCCCCCCAGCCTGCCTGAGCTGGTCTCAAAGGTGAAGGTGCTGCTGGCAGCTTCCAGAGAGCGGTTGTGCAATTCCTGTGAGAGGAAGCTTGCATTTGGCTGCCCTTGTCGAGTTGCTTCTAGCTGGGGGACCGTAGTTCCTTCGGGAGGCCCCTAGCCCTGGTGTTGAGCCTGCGGAAGGTCTGTGTGGGTTCAGTCCCTGACAGCGTCTCCAGGAAGGCCTAGGAAAGCCCCCCGAAGCCCTGGAGGACCGTCAGGGTGCAGGACCACGAATCGGAGGGAGTGCTGGGCCAGCACCGTGTGAGGCACCCAGTGGCGCCTGCGCGGTCCTCCGGCGTACCGTTGGGTGGCGCCTGCGCCGCTCAGCCTGGCTCAGCTGGCCCTTCTTCGGAAACCACCCGCAGGCTAGCAGCAGTTAAGCTGGATCCGTGCAGCAAGGACTGCGGTGTTCCCCTCTTCCCTGTGGTTCTGTTCCTGCCTTGTCCTTCTCCCCCGCCCCATCTCACTGTGCTCTCTGCCCCACAGCTGCACATTGCCTCAGCCAATGGTTACCTGGAGGCTGCTGAGCTGCTGCTGGAGCACAAGGCCAGCATGAGCTCCACGGACAACGACGGCTGGCAACCGCTGCACGCCGCCGCTTGCTGGGGCCAGGTGAGTGCTGCAGGCTGGCGCAACAGATCCCAGCAGCAGAGAGAAGGGCAGGCTGGATTTGTGGGGAAGAGCAATGGTGTCAGTGGGGTGCTGCCCCCTCGTGGCAAAACCAGCACGGACACCTTTCCCTGGACTGTATTGATGCGGTGATCTTATGAGAGACCCGACGGCACTTGGGTCCCCTGCCGAGCTTGGTTGGGAGCTGAGCCAAGGCGGTGAAGCAGACACAGCAGTCGTGCAGCAGTCAGTCGGCCGCCAAATTCCCAGCCCTGCCTGCGCAGGGAGAGGAATCCCAGCCGTGGATTCTGTGTGCTGCTCTCTACAGCCTGCAAGGCCAGTCCTAGGAGGAAAGGGACCTGGTCAGCGTGGGGACACTGGGAAGCTAAGGGTGGCTGGGGAGAGGCCACAGACCAAACGTTAAGCATCGCAGAGTGAAGCAGGGGCAGAGCTTCCCGCCTGCTGCTTCCGGTTGTAGAGCGAGCGCTGAGTGGAAGTTGTTGGAACTTGTTGGCGCTGGCTGCGTTTCAGCCTTGGACCCAGCAGAGGTGGCCGTGTCCTGCATCGGAGTGAGGCTGCCACCGCAGGCAGCAGAGTGTGAGGGCCATGGATGGTGGTGGAGCAGGAGACCACCCAGGACTGGCCTGTGGTAAGGGTGTGGGGGGAGGAGGGTACCGTGTCACTGAGTTAGGCTGCATGGCTCCCGTCTCTCGGCAGCGTGATCTAGGGGCCTGGCCTCCTTTCCTTGGGGAGAGGGAGTGAACCACGCAGGCAGGCAGGCAGGCAGGCGTCTGCTAGGGGCACCCTGTCCTTGGGCCTTCCTGCCCTGTGGCTCCTCCTCCTGAAGGCCTGCCTGTCCCTGGAGGCGGAGGAGTGGCTTGGTGCGTGTTGACTCCGAGGGGGCAGGTGGGTCTGTGGCGCAGCGTGTGCGCTGCATGCAGGAAGGGCTTGAATTCCTGGAACGTGGTTGGCAGGCTGAGGAGCAGCTTTCTTGGGATTCTGCCGAGGGGCTTCGGGTTGGGCGGCCCACCCATCTGACTCCAGTAGAAGCTCCTGTCTTGGGAGCAGAGACTGTGGTAGTGAGCACCAAATGCGGCTTCCAGTTTTACTTGAAGGAAGGCCCTGGGGCTCTGCCAGAACCCAGGAGGACAATGCTTCTGCTGAAACCTCAGAAGCAGCCTGATTCAGATATGGGTGGGGTGGGGTGGGGTGGGGTGGGGAGTGGGGTCTCTGTGTATTGTGCAGCCCCTGGCCCACCTTCAGGCCTATTCTGGAGCACTGCTGGAGCACTTGTGCAGAGCAGTAGCAAGTCTAGACAGCAACTTGGGGAGATTCAGAAAGATCCCCAAGTGTGTGTGTGTGTGTGTGTGTGTGTGTGTGTGTGTGTGATCTACCCTGAGCTTGTAATCTTGCTTTCTTGGCTCGGAGTTGGGATTGTCAGGGTGCAGCATTTCTGTGAGGGCCACATGGGGTGTGCATGGCTGGGCATACCGCTGATCCCTTAATCCTCCTCTTGGAGTGGTCAGGCCAAAGTCCAGCATCCCGTTTCACCAGTGGCAACCTGGAGCTGTCGAGGGGTCACCTTCTCCCAGTGCCTGCCCCCCCCACCTGGCCCTTGGTGTGCAGGGGCACCCTGAACCCTCTGGGCACTGTGGTTCTGTTCAACTGCTGGGGCTAAGAGCCAGGACCCTGCCCTTTTATGCACCTAAACCTGTGGCCATCTCTGCAGCTTGTGGCGGTGAGTTCTGTAAACGATTTGTAGATCGTATTTTGTCACTGCTTCGCTAAAACCTCTTCCCTGTTGCTACAGATCCATCTAGTGGAGCTGCTGGTGGCACATGGAGCAGACCTCAATGGGAAGTCGGTGTTGGACGAGACCCCGCTTGGTAAGTGGGGGGGACGGGACAGGTGTGTGTGTGAAGTGCATACCGGCTTGTCGAGCTGTGGTGGTGGCGGCAGCTGCTTTGGCTACCTGGGCTCTGGCCCGTTGTGCTTCCAGGGCTCTGATGCCACATCCTTGTGGTCAGTGGCACACGGCCTTTGGAGCCAAAGGCCAAGGCACTGCTGCTCCTTCCTGGGGTGGGGGTGGTCTCTTGCCCCTGCCACCTCTGGGCAGTATAGAGTCAGCTCCCTGCCCAGAGTGATCTCGGTTGCAGCACACCAGCAGTTTGTTGTGTATTTGTGTAAATAGCAGCAGAGTTGGGGGCTTGGAGACC
>JAJKFI010000036.1:1165513-1194929 GCA_029204185.1 Lerista edwardsae | reverse complement strand
AACTGAAGGTGGGACGGACTCCACCATAGAGTCACTGTGGGTTAAACTCCCAGGACAAAAGAGCGATGTAATATTGGGGGGGGTGCTATCGTCCTCCGGATCAAAAACTTGAAGGGGTCCTTGAAATGAGGAAACAAATCAGCAGGGGTGACCAAGATAGACAGGACTGTAATCATGGGGGACTTCAATTATCCTCATAAGGACTGGATCAACAGGTGCTCTGGTCAAGAAAGAAACCAAATTCCTTGATGTGCTGAATGACTGTGCCTTAGAGCAGCTAGACATGGAGCCCACCAGAGGACAGGTGACTCTGGATTTAATATTATGTGGTACTTGGGACCTAGTTAGGGATGTAAGTGTTACTGAGCCATTGGGGAACAGTGACCATGCTGTGATTGGTTTTGCCATGCATGTCCAGGAAAGAGTGCAGAGCAAATCTGAACCCTTGACTTTTGAAGGGCAGATTTCCCTCAGATGAGGAGGCTAGTTAAAAAGAAATTGAAAGGGAAGGTAAAAAGAGTCCAGTCTTCTCCAGGCTGCGTGGAGGCTGTTTAAAATAACAGTAGTAGAGGCCCAGCAGAAGTGAATACCGCAAAGAAAGAAGGGCTCGACAAGGTCCAGGAGGGTGCCTGCATGGCTGACGAACAAAGTGAGAGAAGCTGTAAAGAGCAAGGAAGCTTCTTTCCGTCAATGGAAGTCTTGCCCTAGTGAGGAGAATAAAAAAGAACATGAAGTCTGGCGAAAGACAAGTAAGAAGGTGATACGGGAGGCCAAGAAAGACTTTGAGAAACACGTGGCCAGCAACATAAAGGGGAATAATAAAAGCTTATTCAAATATGTTAGAAGCAGGAAACCTGCCTGAGAGGCGGTTGGCCTGCTGGATGGTGAGGGAGGGAAAGATGCGATAAAAGGGGACTTGGAGATTGCAGAGAAATTAAATGAATTCTTTGCATCCGTCTTCACAGCAGAAGAACTTGGGCAGATACAGCCCGAACAGCCCTTCCTAACTAAGGAATTAAATCAGATAATGGTTAATAAAGAAGATGTTTTAGATCAAATGGATAAATTACATATAAATAAGTCACCAGGCTCAGATGGCATCCACCCAAGAGTTATTAAGGAACTAAAGAACAAAGTTGCTGACCTCTTAACTAGAGTATGCAACTTGTCCCTTCCAACTGCCACGATGCCAGAGGATTGGAGGGTAGCCAATGTCACACAAATCTTTAAAAAAGGGAGGAGGGGGGACCCTGGAAACTACAGGCCGGTCAGCCTAACATCTGTTCCGGGTAAGTTGGTGGAAAGCCTCATCAAAGATAAAATCCTAAAACACGTAGAGGAACAAGTGCTGCTGAAGCAAAGTCAGCATGGCTTCTGTAAGGGTAAGTCTTGCCTCACAAACCTTTTAGAATTCTTTGAAAAGGTGGATGTGGGAAAATCAGTGGATATCATATATCTGGATTTTCAGAAGATGTCTGACACAGTCTCCCACCAAAGGCTGCTGAGGAAACTTCACAGTCGGTGAATAAGCGGGCAGGTCCTCTTATGGATCCAGAATTGGTTGAGGGCCAGGAAACAGAGAGTGGGGGTCATCGGGCAATGTTCACAATGGAGAGAGGTGAAAAGCGGAGTGCCCCAAGGATCTGTCTTGGGGCCAGTGCTTTTCAACCTGTTCAAAAATGACCTGGAGACAGGGATAAGCAGCGAGGTGGCCAAGTTTGTGGATGACACAAAACTTTTCCGGGTGGTGCAAACCAGAAGGGATTGTGAAGAGCTCCAGAAGGACCTCTCCAAGTTGGGGGAATGGGCAGCCAAATGGCAGATGCGTTTCAGTGTAGACAAGTGTAAAGTGATGCACATTGGGGCAAAAAATCAAAGCTTCACCTATAGGCTAATGGGGTCTGAGCTGTCTGTGACAGCTCAGGAGAGAGATCTTGGGGTGCTGGTGGACAATTCAATGAAGGTGTCGACCCAGTGTGCAGCAGCAATTAAGAAGGCCAATTCCATGCTTGGGGTAATTAAAAAAGGGGTTGAGAATAAAACAGCCAATATTATTATACCATTGTACAAATTGATGGTAAGGCCACATCTAGAGTATTGCGTACAGTTCTGGTCACCACATCTCAAAAAGGACATAGTGAAGCTCTTGTCTAATGGTTGGTGACTGTGACATCCAGGAAGCTGGACTAGATGGGCCCTTGGCCTGATCCAGCAGGGCTCTTCTTAGGTTATGTAAAAGTCAGAGGTTGCATTCAGTTTTATGGCTTGTAACTTGTGATGGACAGTCCCTCCACAGAACTGTCCAACCCCCTTTAAAAGCATCTAGAGTGGATGCTATCACCACATCCTGTGGCAAGGAGTTCCACAGATTAATTGTGCACTGGGTAAAGTCTTATTTCCTTTTCTCTGTCCTCATTCTCCCTTCTAACTTCAGTGGATGTCCCCATGTTCTGGTGCTGGGCAAGAGGGAAAAGGACTTCCCCCCTCCACTCTATCCACCCCCTGCATCAATTCATACGTCTCAGTCAAATCCTTTCCCAGGTGCTTTTTTTCTAGACCAAAGAGCCCCCAGTGCTGCAGCCTTCCCACCTGAGGTGCCTCAGCCACTAGCCATTTTGGTCACTCCTTTTTGCACCTGTTCCAGCTCCACCAAGTCCTTTTTGAGATGTGGTGACCAGAACTGGACACAGTACTCCAGCTGTGGCCTCCCCATCGCTTTATACAATGGCGTAATAATATTGGCCCTTTTATTCTCAGTCCCTCTCTGAGCCTGGAATTGGCCTTTTTCCCAGCAGCTGCACATTGGGCTGACCCTCCCGCTGCGCCGTCCACTTGCGCCACAAGTGCGCTTTCTCTCCTGCTGCGTCACAGTCAGCTCCGAACCCATCACTGTCCACACGAAGTGCTGATTTCTTACCCCAGCAGGCTCGGGAGGTTGCCCAGACTTTGCTGGGCTGAAAGGCGGGTCCTTCGAGCCCACCTGGGGCTGGAGCAGTGGAAGGCGTGGGATTCTGGAGGGCCCCAGGAGTGTGGCACTTGCGTAGATAGGCGTGGGGCTGTGATGCCTGCCCTCACCCTTCCTTTCTGTCCCCCCCCCAGGACCCAGAGGCAGAGGGGCCAGAAGCCGAGCGGTCCCAGCACAACGGCTCTGCCCACTCCAAGCACCTGTACTCCAAGCGCCCGGATCGCAGCGCCCTCTATCCGCTGGCCACGCAGGACGAGCTCGGCAAGGAGAGGGCCCGCCACACACTGGCCGACCTGAAGCGCCAGCGAGCGGCTGCCAAGCTGCAGCGACACCCCGCGGAGGACTTCCCGCCTGGCCTGGGCGACCTGCCCCTCCCCGGGGCGGAGCAGAACTCTGTGTTTTTCACGGTGGCCAGTGGGGACCCCCCACTCCTCAGGCTGACAGCGCCGGCCGAAGAGGCCCCGGCAGAGAAGAAGCGCTGCTGCAAGGTGATGTGAGCGTGGCAGAGCAGCCGCCGCCTCTCCTCTGGCAGCGTCCTGCGAGCGCATCGGCTGTGCCCCTCCCCTGCGACAGCCTCAGCTCACTTCTCGTTCTTCGAGGCCTTGTCGACGGAGGAGACGCTCCTCAGGCCGGGCGCAAAGCGTGAACTCACCACAGTGGCCTTGCTTCCAGCCCAGGCGTACAGCCTGCCCAGCCCCAGTTCGCTGCATTCCGTTTTCCAGAGTCGGGCACTGCAGTTTGGCACGCGGCTGCCTCCCAGGCTTGGAGAGGCCGACTGTCTGGCAGCATCCAGGCTCTCTCGGCCCCTGATGCTGCCCTTGCAGGCCTCCGAAATCTCAGGGAAGGACCAGGTGACCCTGCTGTGCTTGGGGTCTGGTTGCACCTGGCAAAGCGCCTGCATGGGCCCTGCTGCTCAGGGCACGAGTGAAGGTGAGTGCCCCCCCCCGCTGGGGGTCACAGGGGCTGTTGTGCCTTGGCAGGGGGAAGTGACAGGCCTCTGCCTTTCCACGGACCTTTGGCAGGCAGGCTTCTTGGTGGCGGGGGGGGGGCGTGTGGGCAGCCTCAGCTTGCCTCCTGAGCTGTCCCGTTCTCCCCCCCCGAATTACCCAGAGTGCTTTCCGTAACTGCATTAGGAGTGAAAAATGGAGGTTAGAGAAGGCCAGGAGGACCCCCCAGTGGCACCAGCCTCCGTCAGCTGGAGGCCCTGGTGCCAAGGGAGCCCTCTCCGGTGCCCTCTGAAGGCGGCCGGCTGCTCCAGCTCCTGGTGTGGAAACGGCACTTCTGTGCCCTTCTCCTCTTCCTCTGGTGCACGGAGTTCAGAAAGCAGTCAGGAAAGGGAGGCCTCCGGCTTGCGTGAGAGAGGAGTCCGTCCCTCTGCCAGCAGCTTCTGGGGGTGGTTGGGAATGTGGCAGTGGCAGTTGTTCTGTGGGGCCTGGCAGCAGCGGAGGAGGGAGACGGTCCCCTTGAACGGGCCCAGGCAGTGCAGCACAGGGGACTTGGTCTCCTCCTCCTCCTCCCAAGTCCACACTGTGCTGCTGGAGCAGGAGGAAGGGCTGTGTGGTGCAGTGGTCGGAGCCCTCTCCTCCCACCAGATCCCTGACACAAGTGGCCTCAGAGGGGCAGTGTGAGCGCCCTGGATGGCTGCCCACAGTGCAGGGCAGCACTGACAGCAGGGAAGAGCCTCTGTGCACGTGACGTTGCCACGGATTTTGGCCCTGGGGCTTTGGGTGCTCCTGCTTGCCTGGGTGGAGGCCAGGTGGTCTCGAGCTGCTCAGGGCTGCCCTTCAGGCAGACCACCTGGCCTGCCTGCAGTGGGGGGGGGGGCTCCAGCCCTCTTGGGGGAGCAGCAGGCGCTGGTGGTTTTCCAGCCCAGTCCAGGTTTCTCTCCTTGGCCTTTTGTGCCCTGAGTTTTCTATTCTTTTTTGCATAATCGTTTTTCCTAAAATGCTGACTGTTTTTTATGTTTTAATTTTAACTGTCCTGATGAAGCAATAAATTAGTCGTCTTAAGCATCCTCACCAGCCCATAGTAGGGGAAGGGCGGCGCGGGGGGGGGGGCGGGGGCTGGGACTCCATCCTTTCCACTGACAAAGACCAAGGAAAGTGTTCTCTGTCTCCGAAATGAACCCAATGCTTGTTCCTGGGGAGGTGTCATTCCCACAGTGGCCACCTGGGGGCCTGCGCCTGCCACCGCCTTGTGCCTGGTGCTAGTCTCTGGCTGAGAGCAGCAGCCCGGCCCTTCCCTCCAGCGGACGAGGGGAGGGGAGGGTTGTCATCTTCGGGTCTCCTGGCCACCGCTCTTCTGCTGCCCTGCGCACCTTTGCCTACAGCAGTGGGCTGGTCTGCCTGTGGTGCCCTCTGGGGAATGGGCTGTGACTGGGCCGGCTGATAGAGGACCACAGTTGAAGCCTGTGTGGCCAACGTGAGCATCACCTGTGGGATCAGGTCAAGGGCGCCCCGCCTTCCAGGGTGGCCCATCACTAGCCCTCTCTGGCAGCTGGAATTCCCTGGCTGCCTGCCTGCCCCAAACCTGTGGGCTCCCCACGGCGCTCACAGCCCAGGACTGGTGCCGGAGTGGCCCTCCCCAACACTGCAGCTTCAGAAGGAGAGAGGCAGTGCCCGGTCAGTGTCCGAGAGCCTCAGCCCCTCCCAGGCTCTGAACTTCCTCCTCCCCCTTTCCCTCCCCCTCCTTTTCACTGGCCCTGGAATCACCAGTACGTTCAGGTGGATTGGCTGTGAGCAAAGCGCTCCCCCACCCCAAGCGGAAGTGGGGGCAAGGGCGTTGTGCCAGGGGGGAGGCTGTACTTCGAGCATAAATGCTGCCGCTGTAGCAGAGGGTCGACCCCCCCCCCATTGCAGGCTGGTCCCAGGTTTGCTCTGCCTCTGTGGGTCTCCTGCTGGAGCCAAGTGCTCCCAGGCCTTCACCTTCCCAGGCAGGTGCGCAGGATCGCCTGGGCTCGCGGCCAGCTGTGTTCCCCTTTGATCTCCATCCTTGGGCTAGTGCCTGCCCCTCGTGAGAGGAGACCTGCTCCCGTAGTCTTCCTCACTATGAGAGGCTCACTGCAGCTGATCTCTGAGACCTTCCCACTGCCCTCTGACCTTCTGCTGGCAGGACCTTTCCTTCGGCCTGCAGCCCTGGCCAGAGATGGGCCTGTCCTGAAGCTCCCCTGCAGGAGACAGAACCCGGATGCGTGGTGAAGGTCTTCTGCACACAAGCCCTCTGGCATGACTGTGGAAAGGTGGGGTAGAAACATTTGAGAGCAAATGGCGGCACTCCTGTTTGTTTCGGGGCAGGGGGGAGCTTGCGGGCAGGAGAACTCCTGGGCGCATTGGCCCCTGTGGTGGTAAGTTGCTGGGCAGGGGGTGCCGCCTGGGTCTCCTGCCAGGGCCCCCAGATGCCTTCCTGGCTGGGTGTGGACTCCGTCCCCTATCACGGGTTGCAGGTGCTCTTCTTCCAAGCGTGCCCTTTGGCGGGGGGTGGGGGTGGGGGTGGTAGGAGGGCAGCTTCTGCGCTATCCTTTTCACCCATTAAAAGTGTTCCTCCGTAGCTTTGCCGCTGTGTGCTTCTGTCCCTGTGGCTCTCGGCTGCCAAGTCAGTGCCTGTCCTCTTTCTTCAGTCTTGTGGAGTCTTGATGGTGCTGGGGTGGGGGAAGAGAAAATGGGGCCTCGAGCGGGTTCAGCCGCAGCACTGCTAGGAACAGACACTGCCCCTCTCCCTTGACCCTGCGCGGTCCAGTATTTTCCAGCCTTTCAGCTGCTGTGGGCCACACGGATAAAGAAGCTGTGAAGAGCCAGTGAGCATCTCATTCGGCTGTGCCCAGGCCGTGCTGTAAACCCCGCTTGCTCTAAGCAGCAGAGCCTGGCCTTAATCCTGTGCGTGTTGCACCCAGGGGGAAGAGGATCTGGCATGGAGGCACCACTCCAGGTTCTCTGGCTTGCTCCCTGGAGCGGCCTTCTCGCCAGCCCCCCTCCCAGGGAGGGCTCCTTGGGGTGGACAGGACAGCTGGAGCCGAGGGCAGTTCCTCTTCCTCTGCTGTCCTCTCCGGGTGGGTGGAACGAATCCTAGGAAGTGGATGGGCCAACTGCGGGGGGAAAGAGAGGTGGTCTGTTGGGCACCCCATCAGCAGAGGCCCTGCACCCACACATCGCTGGTGCCAGCTGGTGCCCTCCCTGGGAGAGCCATCCTGCCCTCTGCCGCCACGTCTCCCAGGCCCTTCCTGGTCGTCACAGCCCCAAATGCCAGCGTCTGAAGCAGAACCCAAAAGCCTGCAGAGGAAAGGGGATCTTGTTTCAGGACCCCTCCACTTCCATGTGTGGGGCAGGGAGCTGGGTCATGCTGAGGACGAGGAGCCCGGCCCCCTGGGTGGTGCATCAGCTCACGGCCTTCGGTGGCTGAGGGCGTTAACATCAACGTTGGTCTGCATTTTGCTTCTGGTGTCAGCATGGGGAGCTCACTGCCTCCCCTCTGCAAGAGGGTGGAAACAGCCCCTCTGCTGGTGTGTGGGGAGGAGTTCCCAAGCGCACGGCCTTGTGAAGTGCGGTGAGCTCTTTCGAAAGGCCAAGGGCTGCCCTTGCTGTTGAGCAAGTGACTGGCTGGATGGCAGCCACCTGGCTCTGTGTCACCCTGGCAAAGGCTGCGCACGTGGAGTCGGGGCCAGCCAGCCAGCGCTCACATCAGCACTTGGCCTGGCCAGGCCGGGCACCTGGTCACGCTCGTTGGCCGGCTGCTCCTCTTCAAACGTTGCCGGAAGATTGTTAGTGCTGCCTGTGGGCACCTTTCCCGTTGTTGAATTGAAAATATTATTACCTGGTACTGCAAAATAAAGGACGTTAAGAAGGCCCGGCTGGGTCATGCCAAAGGGGGCCCACCAGGTCCAGCTCCCTCCCTGTGTCCAGCAGGGGCCTCAGAGAGAGTGTGGGGTCCTGGGGTCCTGCTGCCATCCCCTCACGCCTGGCAGTCAGAGAGGGGACTTCTCAGGCCCAGGCAGAGGCTGCATATAGTCGTCAGAAAAGGAGCTCGTACGATTATCCCGATCCCTCTAATAACGTCTGTCCCACAATTCTAGGTCAACAAAAGCACAAATTGGGTTTTAATGAGCAGATTGCCAAAAGCAACAAAATACAGCATCAAACGTGCAGAGCCAATGAAAGCCCAGCTGCGGCCCCCGTCGTTCCTCGTGCCACTGGTGGAAAAACGGGCCCTGCGCAAGAAGTCCTTTTTCCACTGCCATCGCCGGGGCCGCAAGAGGGCCTGACCGTCGATTTGTACAGTGGCCTGATAATGTTGGCCGTTTTATTCTCAGCCCCTTTTTGGATTACCCCAAGCCTGGAATTGGCCTTCTTCACTGCTGCTGCACACTGGGTCGATACAGTTGTCCACCAGCACCCCAAGATCTCTCTCCTGATCCGTCACAGACGGCTCAGACCCGAGTAGCCTGTAGGTCACCTGAGGCAGAGTGATGCTGCCTGCCCTGGCTGGTCTCTGTCCTTGAGGAAGAAGCCAGTCGGGGCTCGAGCTGAGCCCAGACGCAGGCAGGCAGGCAGCCAGGGAGATGCTCTGATGGGGGCGGGGCAGCACCTGGGCTGCTGGGCGCTGCGCTCGCAGGGCGGGTCCGTCGCAGGGGCTGCGTCTGGCTGCGCGGCGGGGGGGCGCCTGCCTCTGGGCCACGTCCAGGAAGGGCTGCAGCTGCTGAGAGTCACAGGTGCAAAAACAAAAGAGGGGGCCAGGCAAGGGGGAAGAAGTGGGGAGGGAGGCCTCTGGTGGCGGGGGGGGGGGAGACCTGAAGGCCACCCAGAGGTGAGCAAAGCCCGCGAGGCTTGTTCGTTGGGAGGGGCTCTCGCTCAGCCCCTTCAGGTGGGGCAAGGAAGAGATTCCCCTTGACCCCCTGGAGAGCCGCTGCCATCACTGTTGCCAAAGCCACGTTGGCGGAGCGAGGTCAGCCTCTGGCTAAGGCAGCAGGCGCCTCCTCCTCATCTTCATCGCCTCCTGGCTGGCAGCAGACTCTTCAGTGCTGCCAGGGACTTGGGGACACGTTTCGCATCTCCCTGCGTTTCAGATGCCCCCCCCACTCCAGCTGAGACCAGAGGAAAGAGTTCCGTGCCCCATAGCTGGAGGACAGCCAGCTCCATCGGTGCCACATTCCCAGCTCTGAACCTTGAAGGCTTCCTTCACTCCTGTCCGAATTGCACAACACTTGCGACAGGTTGTTTTCCATGATTGTTGTGCAGAGCTATTTGCATTCATTGCAGAGAATTTAACCTCACTGAGGCTCTACAGTTCTTTCAAAAGAACCGACGGTCATGACACAATCTTCTCAGTCCTGAGTGCACCAGCGTTGCCGTCCTGGCCCGTTAGGCGTGGTGCCCAGTCCTCCCTCTTTTCCGGGGTGAGGCGCCTGCCTAGGCCGCTCCACTTCTGGGATGGAAAAGAAAGTGGGGATGGAGCAAAAGAGGAAGTGTGGAGGAGAGGAGAGCCCCCCCTGCTCCTTATTAGGCAGTCCGCTTCCTGCAGAATCCGTTGCGGGGGTGCTGCTGCTCACCCACAGGCGCCAGCCAAGCTGCGAGTCAACCCCCAGCTTCTTTGGCGAGGCTGCGAGGGACTGCTGGGCACCCCTGTCATGTCCCAGGACAGCCAGACCCCAGAGGCACATCTGGTCCAGCCCCCTGCTTCCCCCAGTCGGGGCCAGCCTAGTGCTTCTTGGAAGCTCACAAGGCAGGGGAGATGCAAAGGACCCCCTTCCCTTGCTGCTGCCCCTCGCCTCGTCCCGCAGAGTCCAGACGTCCAGCAGAGCCACTGAAGACTCGCCTCCTCTTCCATGGGTGCCTCAATGCCCTTTCCAGAAGCGCGAGCTTCCTCCTGCTTCCTGCGCTGCTTCGATGCCACGGCCACTTTTCCCCTGGGAGGCGGCGGCTGCTGCTGCCCCCTCGCCCTCCTCATACCTCGCCACGAAAGGCTCAGTGCTCACCGCCCTTGAGGCCAGTCAGGTACCCCGGAGGGGAAGCCCCTGGCGCGACCAGACAGAGCCAGTTCAACGAGGCTCCTTCCCCGCTGCTGATTAAGCCCGCCGGGCCTTCCTGTGTGGCCTCACCGATCTCCCGGCAGGGATGCTCAGACTTGCGCAACCAGCCCTTCGGTCCAGCAGGCACAACAGCCTCAAGACCCCAAGTGCAGCCCACGGTCAGCTTGTTTACCTGGCCGGGCCACTGCTCAGGCTTGTCCAGCGCAAAGGTCAGTGCGGGCCAGTCTCTCCTGGCCTTGTTTTCCGCCCACCTGGCCAGGCCCACCCGGCTTCCTCTCTGACGGCTGCGCTCGGGAGGGGTCATTGCAGGCAGGAAGCTGCAGGCGGTGCTGGGCTGAGACGGGGGAGAAGCAGAGCGCGGGGGGGGGTTTGAGAAGGCATTTGTCATGTGATGAAAGCTGGAAAGGATCAGATGTTGGCTTGACTGCATCGCACAGCGCACTGACATTTGCTGCCCTGCTGCCATTCACCCAGTCTGGGGAGAGCCCTTTCCCCACTCCAGATCTTTTGGTGCCTTCTGCAAATGTGGCCAGGCCTGTGCTCTCCACGGTCCGTTTCCTCCCCCTATCAACTTGCCGTTTTTTCCTCCGGTTCTGAATCCATGCAGAGACCCGTCTCTTCTCCCGTGACTGCCTGTTGACTCAAGAGTGAGGTCTTCGTCAAAAGCGGCCTGGAAGCCCAAGTGGGTCAGGTCTGCTGGATCAGCCTCGTCCACGTGCTGGTTGGCAAAGACCTTGGAAAGGTGGAGGAGGCCGGGCTGAATGCCTGCGGATGGAGCAGGGCTCTGGACCAGCCCCAGGCCCATCGGCCAGGCAGGCAGCAGTGCCCGCACAGCAGGAGGAGTGGCAGCCCCTCGCTGTCTGGCTGCTGCATCAAGCAACGGGCACATTGAGAGTTCCTCGAGTCTCCCAGAAATGGAGCGGCCCGGCCCCTCCAGCAGGGGCACTTGGACCTCACCAGCCACAGCAGAGCTGGAAACGACTCCCTGGGGCCCCGGCCCCTCAGAGCACTGGGCCCGCTGGGAGGTCTTCTGTCACCTGGACGGATGCCGTCTTTTGGACAGGAGGTGCCCCCTGAGCAGGCCAGGCAGAGGTGCACTTGCCAGCTGCCCACACTGGAAACTCCTCTGGGCCACTGCAGCAGCATCACCTTCCACGCCCTGCCAATGCAAATTGAAACCCCAGCTTGGCCGGAAAGCAGGTCGCGGGTGGATGCGGCCCTTCCCTCTTGCAGACCTCAACTGCAGTTCCCAGTTCCTTGTCAAGCAGGAGACGGGAAGGAGCGCGTGCCCCTTCCGCCAGCTGCCCCTGGAAGGTTGGAGAGGAGCCTCTGCCACGCGAGAGATGCGCCTTGGCCAGCTGCTGACACCTGAGCCGGCCTGAAGGACGTGCCCTCCTTCCAGGCCGTGCGTCTTGCCCAGGATTCCTTGCTCCTGCCTGTGACTTGCAGATGACTCTGGTGGGCCCGGGAGGGGGAGGCAGACCCTGGCGGGGCGGGGAAGTCGCAAGGAGCCCCCCTCCTGGGCAGGCCAGGCGGACTCGGGCAGCTCCCTCTGCCACAGCCTCGCCCAGACTGTTGCTCGAGCTGCAGGCCTGCCCCCCACTTCCCCAAGAGGTGCAGGTAGGGAGTGGAGGGCTGGGGGGGGCAGTTCAAAGGAAAAGCCCCACGCCCTGATCCACTGGGAAGCAAAAAGTTTAACTGTGGGGAAAGGGTGGGAATGGGGGAGAGCCCCCCTCTCTTCTTGTAGCTTGGGTGATCGGCAGACTGTTTAAGCTTCCAGATTGCTTCTGTGCCCAAAGTTCTTTTCTTCTGCACCAGCCTGATAATCTCAGGACAGAGGTATGTTTTGAACTGTGAACCCAAAATATGCATAAGTTTGTTAGCGTAGCTTCATTGCTTAGGCTGAAATCTTTCCTTTCCTGTCTACCCCTCAATTTCTGCTATTGTAGACAAAAAAAGAAAAATAATTTCTGTTCCAGGGGCTGCCACAGTTTTAATGCTCAGAGTTTAAGGATTTCAACTGGAGACGGTTCAAGCCCCCAGAATTTGGTGCTGTGTGTGTGTGTGTGTGTGTGTTGGATGACCACACACTTCTGGCCAGTCGCCGTGTCACCTCTGGGCCAACAGCCACCCTGCAACTGGCCCAGCAAATCCAGAGGGGCTGCCCAGGCTGGCATGGTGGGCGTAGCGAAGTGGCTGCCAGTTCACCAGAGCTGAGCTCCAGGTTTGCTCTTGCCACGAATCCAGCAGCTCCTCTCTCAGGCTCAGCCTCCTGCCTGCAAGGAGGCAGCAGTTCTACTGGCCTGCCTTACGGGGGTGCTGGAAATACTTGGACTTCTTCAAGATCGCTATACATGACTGCAGCTGCAGGGGTGGGTGGGTGGGTGGGGGGCTCAGGCAGCAGCCACACAACCCGCAGCCGCCTGTTCGCATCCCGTGATCCTGCCCTGACTGTTGTGGCAGCCGCAGGAACCCGACAATCGAGACAGGCGGCATTTCGAGGCAGGAGGCTGAACCGGTCCAAGGAGGACAAGATAAAGCTGAGGTTACTAAGTAACCGGAGGAGCTGCCAGGACTGCTTTGGCCCGGACAGCAGCTGTGCAGAACCAGAGCAGACGCCCACACCACGGAGCTGCCCCAGAGAGGGAGTCGGGAGTGCGGCTCCCCCCGTGGCCCTCACTGCTCCTGGGCGCGCATGCCGGGGGCCTCACAGCTCTGGGCTCTCCCCGGCCTCCGTGTCCAATTTGCGGGGCTGGTCGTTCCCTGCAAAGCCTGACACGGTTTGGGCCCCGAAGCCTGAGAGAGCCACGTTGCCTCCACGGGAGGCTCTGCCCCCTGTGGCATCTGTGAGTGGGGGTCTGCTGGGGTGGCCATGCAGGGTGGTGCCTGCTCTGTGGCAGTCCCCTGGATGTGGGACTCCCTGCCTCGGCGGAATCGGGGGAGCCCCCTTGCTCAGCCTTGAACAAGGCGCCCAAGAGGCGGGGGGTCTGCCCAGATCTGGGCCTGGGAGGGGGCGTCTGGGTCCGGCTCTGCTTCCTTTGGACGGCTTGGTCTGCGGTCGGAGCACGTTGCTTTTCTGCACGGCTGCTTTTGTGAGCTGCCTCAGGGCTGCCTGGTGAAAGGCAAGGGGGAAACGGAACAACCCGGAGCAGGGCTTGTGTGATTGGGGGGGGGGGGGCGAGTGGCCTGTGGACCTGGCTGTGGCTGTGGGGTTCTGCGGGGCTGCTAAGTGGAGGCGTTGCTGGCGTCCCCTGCCCAGCTGGTCGTTCTCTGGGGCAGCTTGTAATGTCTCCCCCCAGGCCTGGAATTCCAGCTGTGTCGGCTGTGAGGGCCACACGCTCGGCACATGCACAGAGGCACTCCTTTCAGCACTACTCCTGCACAGGTGCGGGTCTGATCCTGACCTTGGACTGGAGGGCGAGAGGTGCAGGCTCCCCCTCGAAGGAACTGGGGTGCAGAGAGTGGGGGGTGCCCATTGCAGGGCCTCTGGGAGGACAGGGAGGTGCAGGGGAGCCGAGCCTATCCCACTGGCGTGCGGACAAGAGAGGCCCTGGGTCAGAGGTGCGACTTGGCTGCCTGGGGGTTGTCCCCGGAGGCAGCTGCTCCCGAAAGGTCAGGCCTGCCTGTCAGGCCGCAGGCGGAGGGAGGGAGGGAGGCGACACCCCCTCCGCCCTGCCTCAGCCCTCCCCCGGCCGCTGCCGGCCTGATTGGCCGGGAGGAGGAGATTCCCCGGGAAGGCCTGCCCTGCCCGGGAGAGAGGACAGCACCATTCCCAGAGGAGCAGGTGACGGCAGGTGACGGCTGCTCAGCCGGCAAGAGGAGGCAGTCTCAGCAGCACCCCCTGCAGCCTGGCACAGGTAGGGCAGGCCTTGAGGGGGGGCAGGGGCCGGATCTGAGGCGGGCCGTTTTGGGGTGAGCCCCACAACTGCTCAGGACAGTTGGCTGGCAACTGTTGCTCTCGTCCCTTGCTCAGAGGTGCTTGGTGCTGCACATCGAGGGCAGGCAGAGGGGTTCCAGGCTCATGTGCCGAGGCAGACACTAGCCCCCTGCCCCAGGAGGTGGCCACCTCTGCCCTTACGTGACTCCCCCACGGAGTCTTCCCCCGGCCCCTGCCCCTTGCCCAGCCGGCAGCAGGATGGAAGCACACCGATGCTGGCTGCGCGGGCAGCATTGGCAGGGGTCCGCCCCGCTTGGAGGACAGCCAGAAGGGGAGTCTGTCAGCCGCCCTCCAAGTGTGGCGGAACCGCCCTTATGTGGGGGCTGCAGGTGGCTCCACCCACTGGCCGCAGGGGGCGGTGGTGGGAGGAGGCTCTGCGGGACCAGCGTGGGCGGAGGGGCGGGAGGGCGACGGTGGGGGGCGCTCTGGCGGTGGCTGTGGTTGCCCCACCTGAGCCCACCCCCCTCCACAAAAGCAGCGTCAGCCTCTCGGGAGTCACTGCCAGGAAGACCGCCAGTCCCTGGGGGAAGGACCAGAAAGTGGGAGAGTGTCTAGGGTGGAGGCCAGCCAGAGCCCTGCTTGCTGATGGGAAGGGGGGTGGCGGAGGGAAGGGCCATAACAACCCAGGGGAAAAGAGGCGGCACTTGTTGGTGCGAACCTCTGGCCTGGGGAAGAGCTCTGGGGGACCCAAAGGCTCCTGGCAGTTGTGGGGAGGGTACCCCGGATCTTCCCCCCTCCTGCCCGCAATCCATGGCACATGCCATCTGCCACATCTCACTTCATGGCTGTGCGTGTGGGGAGAGCGATCACATGTCCTGGAACCCCCTGGAGGTGGGCACGGCACAGCACAATGGTGCAGAGGGGCATAGAGAGGGAAGGGCGGGTGGAAGATGCCACAAGCAAGCAGTTGTTCATCTAGCGAGAAGCTGGGAGAGGAGCTGGAATGAGGGGGCTGGCGACTGACTTGCCAGGTCTCCTCCTCCCAGAGGGAGGGGTGCATGGCCCACCAGGACGGCTGTGCAGCCCACACTGGCATAGTGGCTTTAGCTGAGCCCAGAGGGAAGATGAGGGGTGGCAGAGGGGAGAAGGGTGGGGAGTTGCCCGTCAGTCCTGGGTGGCAGCAGGAATGGAGCTGGCTGCACACGGCATTGGTGGGCCACACCCTGCAGGCAGTGGCAGGAGGCGGAGGGGGCGGAGGGCAGGAACCCGGCGGCTTTCCAGACTGCCTCTGCCTGGCCTGGCCTGGCCTTGGGCCTGCCTGGAGTGGGTGAGAACAGCCTGGGCAGGACCCCCTCCACTGCGCCACCAGTCGCGTGCTCGGCCAGGTCTGGATACCGCCGGGAGGGGCTCCGGTTCCCAGGGTCCAACGGGCCGTGCAAGCCGGGGGGGGCTGCCCACAGAACACGGCACAAGTAGCCTGACGGAGTGGGGGGGAGGGGGAGGGACCGGCCTTCCCGTGGCCTGTGGATCGCGTTGCCTCTGGCCAGCAATCCGGTCATGGCTTCCTAGCAGGCACCAAGCGCCGACGACGTGCGCGCACGCGGATCTCCCTGCATGTGGCAAAACGAAAGGCTTGGCCAGGCAACCCTGGCAGGCTGGAGGGGGCAGGCGGGGGCAGGCAGGGGTCAGTGGCGATGGCGTGTCCTTCAAAGGGGGCTGCCGCTCCGGCCCTCACGGACACGCAGGGGGGTCTTGGAGGGGCCGCGTTCCTCCTCCAGCCGCTTTCTGTGCTGGGGTCCTGGGGGGCTTCCTGAGGAAGGCACAGTGGCGTCCCAGAGCACAGGCGGCCGGGAGGAGAGGCTGGTGCGAGCCTTTGATGGAGGCCCATCAGGACTGCGAGGCCCGGCTGCCAGGTACGGGAAGGCACGACAGGGAACGGGGACTCCCCAGCGGTGAGCCCAGCGACAGGCCTATCGGAGCCTGCCTGGCGACACCTCCCTCCCCTGCCGCTCCTGCAGGCTGATAAGAGAGGGTGGGCGGCCCTCGGCCAAGCTCCACGGGCTGCGCACACACGCCGCTTAACCCCTGCAGTGCCCAGCCCCAGTGGGCCTCTCTCACGAGCCACCGGACGGGTCGGGCGGCTGGACAGTCCCCAGGTGGGTCCTGGGCAGGCAAGCTGGTGAGGCGGTGAGGGAGGAGTGGAAGGGCCACAGTGGCTCTGTGTGTCTGCGTCTGTGTGTCTGTTTTGATGTGTCCTACTCGGGATCCGTCAGCATTTAGCTCGGGAACCTTTTCTGAGCATCTGGGCGCAGCCCTGAAGCACTGGCATCTGAACATGTGCAGAGTGCCTGGCTCTGACACAGGGACCTTTTGCACTTGTGCATCAGGGGAAAGCATTCTAGCACAGCCCCTCTTCAGTTCCAGGGAACTTGCAAAGAATAACGCCGCCGCCCCTGGCTTGTACCCCAAGGATCCGATCTGTTTGCCCCCTGCTCTGCCCCCTGAGGCCTCTCAGAGCTGCCCTCCTGGACCCGGAGGAGCCCCACTGCTGGCTCCCAGAGGGGCTGCTGCTCCAGGGCCGGGAGATGCCCCTGGAAGACCTCTGGAGGCGGTCGCTTGGGTGGTGGCATCAGCAGTGCAGTGCCAGGTTCGAGTGATGTGCCCAGAAATCTTGGGAGCACCAGAGCAAATGCTGGGGCCCGATGGCAGCCCTGTGCAAGCAGACTGGGGGCCCTGCCATTCTGACCGGGTTGTCCACCAACTTGGGTCACGTGGGCAGTGGCGGATCTAGGGGGTGGCAGGGGGGGCAAGAGCCCTGGGTGCCGTCTTGGGGCCGTCTAGGGGGGTGCCAGTGGCCCCCAGGTCTACCCATTGGGACCAGCCGCGAGGACTACCCACGGCCATTTCTAATGGGTAGACCTGGGCTCCCTTGAGGGGAGGCCAGGTCTACTCGCGGCCATTTCTAATGGGTAGACCTGGGCTCCCATGGGGGCGCACTTCTATTGGGTGCCCCAGGCGCCATTTTGACTAGGTCCGCCCCTGCACGTGGGCAGCATTTCACCAGCAAAGCGTTCCTGGTCACAGTGTCTGTTGGGGGCAGAGTTGGGGGCAAGGCTGTGCCTCAGGAACTCCTGTGTGCCCAGCAATAGCCCCACTGAGATAAACGGGCAGCGACGGCAGCCTCTGTGCCTGCTTCTGAGTGCCTTTTAAGCACCCACCATGTGCTAGGCGCTGTACGTCACCGAGAGCGCAATCCTATGTCCCCGTTGTGTCGGCGCTAAGCTCTTGCACCGGCCGCACGCTGTCGCAAGTGCGCTGTCGAGCGTGTTCACGTTGGCGCTATGGCGCTGGACCGGCACATGCAGCAGTGCCATCGGCAGTGCCAGCCATGTGCCAGTCAAGCATCAGCGTCACTCGGTGGGCACAGGGCCTCCACGAGGGCATTCCAGAGGTGCAACTGGGCGGTGCAGTGGGCAGAGACGGGGGTTGTGACGCAGGACGGCCGCAGTGCCGTATCCTGAAGCCCGTCCCTGGCCAGGGCGGCCCCAATTCGGGCCACTCCTCTCCATGTTCCTCTGCGCCTGCAAAACAGCAAGCGCAGATCCGAGCAGGCCCATAGGGGCGACCGGGGCTTACGCGGGTGCAAGAGGAAAACCTCCCCTTGTCTTGCACGTTGCTGCTGCCGCCTCCTAATGGGCTTTAGGACACAGCCCCGTCATGTCGGCCTGGCTTAGGACTGCGCTGTGAGCCTCCGGCTGAAATCCTTCCGGCCTCAGAAGGCGGCAAGACGACCGAGATGGAGACGGAACTGGGGGCGAGGCAGTCAGCAGCGGAGATGCCGGCCAGGTGAGGCGAGTGCCTGCCCCACTGAAGCCCTTCTGGATGGGGGGGCGTGCTGCAGAAATCCAGAGTGGGGGGCTCCCAGGCAGTGGGGATCTCCCTTCCCCCTCCACCCAGGCTGCCCCCCTCAGATCGTGGTTGAAGCAAAGGTGCTCTTGGCAAGGCACTTTGCAGGGGGGAGGGGCGGGGGGTCAGTGGCGCTGCCCAGCGTGCCGGCGTTCCAGCGCAGGGCGCCTCTGGCCTGCTTAGGAAGCGGATTCCTCAGCAGGAAGGGACGGGGCAAAGTCCGGGGCTGGGGCTGTGGGGAAGCTTTTGCTGCCTCAGCACGGCTCTTGGGCGCCTTGGCCTGCTCTGACCCCCGTGGCTGCCCCACGCCTCTGCTGCAGGCTCCGGGCCCCGGCCGTGGCTGGTCTGGCCTCCTCCCCCCCCCCGAGCCTTGGAGGCCTTGCCCAGACCCTGTGCAGGGGGCAGGCGCTGTCGAGCCAGGGCAGCCCACAGCTCAGAAGGCTGCAGGGGGTCAGCGGTCCCTCCGGAAGGGCTGGGAAAGCTCCGTGCTGGAAACCCGGGAGAGCAGCTGCTGGCAGCGCAGGACTGGACTGCGGCAGCTGCGTGTGTGTGTGTGCGCGCGCACGCACACACACAGCAACCCGCATATTCCTCGCTGTGGGCCCGGCTCTGTCGCTTGAGTCTTCTCACTGAGTCTCTGGCACCTGAATGGCACTTCCTGAGCTTCCGTTTGGCTGCCTTCGGCACGTTTACTCGGGAGGAAGTGCCTGCTACCTGAGCAGCCCCCCCCCCCACCATTGCCCCTTGGCCGTGTCGCTGTTGGCTCGGCACCGGCATCTCTGGGCCGCGTCCTGCTGACTGAGCCCTTCCCGGGGCAGCCGCGGCCTCCCTTCAGGCCCCCTGCAGCAAGCCTGCCCTTGGGGGGAGCGCAGTGTCCGTGGCGGCCAAGCGTGGGCAGGGCTGCTCCATTCAGTGCCGGCAGGGAGCGGAAAACGGGGGCCCTGAGCTGCGGGGGGGGGGGAGGGTACTGGGAGGCTGCAGAAAGCGTTGGTGGCCAAGGCTACCCGGAACCAGTAATGGCATCTAAATGATTTAGCAACAGGTACTCACTTTTGATTGGCACTTGTGTCGGGGCCCGCCCACCGGAAGTGAGGTCATAGCCGGAACCCAGGAACTGCCCCCAGGAACCGCCGCGCCTCCTCGGGAGGGAGCCCCAGGCAGCCTACCTGCTCACGCTGCTGCTGCCATCGGTCTCCCTCGCTCCGCTGCCTGCCTGGCTGCCTGGCTCTGAGAACGTGCAGGCAACTCAAACATGCAGGCAATTCAAACGTTGCAGGGGGCGGGGCGGGGTGCCGACGGAGTCAACAAGTGGGCGGGCAAATGGGCGGGGCCAGCCCTAATCCTAGGAACGGGTACTCCCGTACCCACTACATGACATGTCTGCCTGCACCCCCTGGGTCAGGGTCACCCCAAGGCCTTGCAGGATGGCACTCGGAGGGCCCTGCCAGGAAGCAACACTCGGGCTCAAGGGATGGTGGGTTAAGCCGACCAGATGCCAAGGAGGCCGGCTGGCCCCTGTGCCATCAGTGGCTGCCTGGCAGGGGAGATGAGGCCACACAGGCAGAACCCCTCTGCGGACAGCCAGCGTGGCCACCTCCTGTGGCCTGAGCCAGGAGCCGAGGCCCAGC
This sequence comes from Lerista edwardsae, assembly GCA_029204185.1. NCBI lineage: Eukaryota > Metazoa > Chordata > Lepidosauria > Squamata > Scincidae > Lerista > Lerista edwardsae. The sequence goes on along the minus strand of JAJKFI010000036.1, from coordinate 1,175,535 downwards.
AGGTCCCGGGGGGAGCCGGAGGCCCCTTGGCCCAGTGAAGGGCGAGGATGGGGGCTTCAGCTGTGCCCTGCTTTGGAGCCCCTGCCTGAGCTCTTTGCCACAGGAGGTGGTGATGGCATCTGGTCTAGATGCCTTTAAGAGGGGATTGGACGGATTTCTGGAAGAAAAGTCCATCGTGGGCTATAAGCAATGATGGATTGTGCAACCTCCTTACAAAGGTGGTGGGCTACTTCAGAGTGCCGGGTGCAAGGGAGTGGCAACAGGATGCAAGCATCTTGTTGTCTCATGCCTCCCTGGGGCACCTGGTGGGCCGCTGTGAGATACAGGAGGCTGGACTAGATGGGCCTTTGGCCTGATCCAGCGGGGCTCTTCTTATGTTCTTATGTTCTTATGAGCTCGGGGACAGGAAGCCCTGCCCAGCCACGGCCCGTCCCCTGGGAGGCGGAGGGAGGCCGGCCTCCTTGCAGACCTGCTCTGCGTCTCGAGGGTCAGGCCAGGCTTCTCCACCCCACCCCACCCCCGCCGCTGCCTGCTGGAGGGAAGGCGTCTCTGCACACGGGCTGCTGTTCCAGGTCCTGGAACGAGGCCTGGAAGAAAAGGGAGGCTCCACGCAGGCGCAGTTAAGAGCAGACAGCTGGGGCTGGGGGTCTGGCCAGGGGTCTGCCTCTCGCCTTGGAAGCCTGTCGAGCCAGACCTTGGAGCAGCTGGCCTTGTGGGGGAGAAGGGGGCACTTCACCCCCTCCGAGTTCTGGGGAAGAAGGACCCTGGCAGTTTTCAGCATCACCCTACTGGTCAACCTGTGGCTGCACATCTAGTTACATGGTTCCTTAGCATGATGCTCAACAGGTCAGCAAAGCCAGACCCTGCCTCAGAGAGCAGAAGTCGCTGGCCCCCATGCCCGCCGCCTGCCACTCGCAGGAGCCCCAGAATCCTCGCAACACTCCGCTGCAGAATGTTCCACCTTGTTCCTCACAAGGCAAAGAACCCCTCCCGCCCGCGGAGCCCCTGGGCCGAGCGCCAGGGAAGATGGGCGCTCCAGCCCTCCCAGCAGAATGGGGGTGCCTCAGGGGTGGGGGCCACCTGAGCATGGCACACTAGGCGAGGGAGTGCCCGCGGATGGCCAAGGCTGGCTGGGCAAGGCTGGGCTGGAAATTCCCAGGAGGCTGGACTGCAGCAAGACCGCAGTTCACGGGTGCCTGGCGCTCCATGGCCAGATCTGACCGGGGCACACACAGGGACCGGCCAACGTAAGTCGCTCTTGTCCATGGCACCAAATGCAGCATCAGGACCCCCCGTTTCTCCCAGCAGAGCCCACCGTCTCGCCTGTCCCCGGAGGCTGCTGGCTGGCCGTTTAGATTTTGCACCCTAGTTTGCTCTGTATGGTGGAAATCGTCCCAGGGAGGGTCGACACTGAAGCCCCACATTGTGGGCAAGCTGCTGTGGAAGCCGCACAGCAGACTTGCGCCTTTTCACCCCCGACACTCGAAATCACCAGTGAGCCGCACTCCTACTCCAGGTGTCGCACCCAAAATCTACGTAGGCTGGAAAATGAGGTTGGAGGGGGTCACTGCAGGCTGTGGAGTTCCACTGTGCAGCGCACTGCAAGCTCCACACGAAGCCACACTCCGGGGCGAATCTATTTGAAAGGGTGCCCATGGCGCCCAATGAAAACGCGCCCCTAGGGGCACGCAACGTCATGACGTCACATCGTGACATCATGACATAGCGCCCGCCCCTTCTAAGAGGCGCATTCTGTTCGCTGCCGCCGGACCTTTAAGGGCAGCGGCAGTGAACAGAATGCAGCCGGGGCGCCGTGTTCTGTTCGCGCGTGCCGGCCCTTTAAGGAGCTGGCACGCGCGAACAGAACGCGGCGGCGTCCACTGCCCCGCCCCCCTTGAGAGGCGGGAGGGGGCGCCAGGTGGCAGCGCGTTCTCCTCATTCTGGCTGGCTCTTTAAGGCGAGGAGAATGCTGTGCAGGGCCTGGCCGGGAGCGGGAGGGCCGTGGGCGCCATGCGAACGGCACTCCCCCCAAGATGGCGCCCATGGCTCGTGCCACCCCCTGCCACCCCCTAGAAATGCCCCTGGCCACACTCCCTGGTGCTGGGAAGCTGGAGCCCCAGCCAGATCCTGTGCCCACCGCATTGCCAGCCAGGCACACAGTCACTGTGGTGTGGCAACGTGTGGCGGCATCCCAGGGCAGCGGTGATGCGCTTTCTGAGGACGGCTCATGCTGCCTCCTCTGCAGCGCCTCAAGAGGTCCCGAGGCAGACCTTGCGGACCAGGCAGCCGAGTTGACTGGGGTGGCAGCATCTGTAGGGCCAGCCCTCCCTGCTCACCCCTGCTTGAGAAACCTGAAGGATCGGAGCGCTGCAATCCTCTCAAGGCTGCTGTCCCCAGCACTGAACTTCAGTGGACTCTCCTGTACGTCCAGCCCATTGGCCACCCTGGAGAGGACGAAGGAATGTCTCTGTCGGCCCTTCTCCCGTTGCGCCACACGTCCGTAAGCGTTGGAGGAAGGGTGAAAAACCAGGGCAAGAATTGACGAGCGGCTGGCTGAGAAGCATGACGGAGTCTTGCGCACACACACACACACACACACACACCCGCTCAGGTGGTTGTCTGCTCCTGGGTGGGCTCTAAGGCACACGTGGCAGGCGCATGTGGGGAAAGGTGGCTCTGTGGGCAGGAACCAAGTGCAGCAGCTCTGGGTACAGCTCAGTGGCTTTTATCCAGGGGGACGGGGAGGTGCCGCTAGACAGGAAGTGGGAGAATGTCGTCTCAATCGTTTAAAAGGGGAAAAGGAAGACCCGGAAATTAGAGGCCCCTCAGGCTGACTTCAGTACCAGGGAAGATACTGGAACAAATGGCAAAGCAGGGGGCCCAACCCTGCCCCACTTCCCAGTGCCGGTGCAGCTGCATCGTAGCCCTGAAAGGGAAAGGGAATAGATGTTTCCTTACTCGGAGGAGGCCTCTGTGACTGCCCCCCCCACTCTGAGATGCAGCGAGCATCCCACTGGCATGGCTGCCCCAGCACTGGAAGGCTGGACAGGAATCGGGCCCACAGTCTGCACACATCTAGACAACAGCTCCGTGACTAATAGAAGAGCCCAGCATGGATTTGCCAAAAGTACATCTTCCCAGACCCACCTCAGCTCCTTCTTTGATCAGGCGACTGGTTTACTGGGATGCTGTGGCTGTCATTCGTCTCGACTCCAGTAAAGCATTTGACTGGGCTCCCCACATCTTAAGTGGGCAAGGCCTGGGCTGTGGCCTGCAGCAGCGCTCAGAGGACAGGTGTGTGTGTGTGGGGGGGGGAGGGCCAGGCAGAGAAGGGGCGGTCTGGTTCCTGCCCTGTGTGACGGCTGGCACAGCGGTGCTTGGGCAGTGGAGGGGTGGGAATGCTGGCGCAGCACTGGCACGCAATGGGGCAGCCCGTGAGTGGCAGCAGAAGCTGCCCCACCAGCCGGGCTTGCAGGCAGCAGCCCCACACGGAGGCTCTTGCCAAGGGGGCTTGTCAGAGACCTTGTGAGTCTTGAGGGCCCTGGTGGTTGGAGAGGGGGCCTCTCTTGCTTCATGACTGCTTGGGGAGTCTGGGCCTCAGCTAGCCCCTTGCTGTCAGTCAGCCCCCGGTCCATCAGGGCCATGCAGCTGGTGAGGGATGCCCAGGCAGCGGGCCCTTCGTGGGTGGCCATGCAGACGCCCCCCAAGTCGGGCATCTCCCAGGATGTGGGCTGGCTGCAGCTTGAGTTGGCTGGCCAGGCACGGTGCGGCTGTCCCTTGCAGGGGAGCAGTGGGGGCTGAGAGGCCTGCCGTCACCCCTGCCTGGGACAGAGCTCTGCCTAGGGCCAAAGCTCCCACTCCTTGTATTGGCTCCGAGGGGCTTGAGTGTCCTTCGAAAAAGGTTGAGGGCCTATGATGGGGAGGGGCTTCACCCCTGGTTCCCACCGTGGTCTCAGTCTTGGAGACTCTGCTCCACAGCTGCTCTCTGACAGGGTGAAGGAGCTCCGGGTGGGCCAAGGAGGGACTTAAGGACATAAGAAGAGCCCTGCTGGATCAGGCCAAAGGCCCATCTAGTCCAGCTTCCTGTATCTCACAGCGGCCCACCAGGTGCCTCAGGGAGGCATGAGACACAAGACGCTTGCATCCTGTTGCCACTCCCTTGCACCCAGTACTCTGAAGTAGCCTACTACTAATGTAAGGAGGTTGCACAATCCATCATGGCCTATAGCCCACGATGGACTTTTCTTCCAGAAATCCGTCCATTCCCCTCTTTAAGGCATCTAGGCCAGATGCCATCACCACCTCCTGTGGCAAAGAGTTCCACAGATTAACTACCTCCTGGGTAAAAAAGTACTTCCTTTTATCTGTTTTAACTCTCCCAACCCTCAGTTTTAGCGGATGCCCCCTGGTTCTGGTGTTTTGAGAGAGAGGAAAGAACATCCCTCTATTGACTCTATCCCTCCTGTGCATGATTTTGTATGTCTCAATCATGTCCCCTCTCAGGCGCCTTTTTTCTAGGCTGAAGAGCCCCAAACGCTGCAGTCTTTCTTCATAAGGGAGGTGCCCCAGCCCCGTAATCATTTTTGTCACTCTCTTCTGCACCTTTTCCAGCTCCACTGTGTCCTTTTTGAGGTGTGGCGACCAGAACTGTACACAATATTCCAGGTGTGGCCTTACCATCGATTTGTACAATGGCATGATAATATTGGCTGTTTTATTCTCAACCCCTTTTTTAATGACCCCAAGCATGGAATTGGCCTTCTTCATTGCTGCCACACACTGGGTCGACACCTTCATTGAATTGTCCACCAGCACCCCAAGTTCTCTCTCCTGAGCTGTCACAGACAGCTCAGAACCCATTAGCCTATAGGTGAAGTTTTGGTTTTTTGCCCCAATATGCATCACTTTATACTTGTCTATGTTGAAATGCTTCTGCCATTTGGCTGCCCATTCCCCCAACTTGGAGAGGTCCTTCTGGAGCTTTTCACCACCAGGAAAAGTTTTGTGTCATCCGCAAACTTGGCCATCTCGCTGCTTATGCCTGTCTCCAGGTCATTTATGAACAAGTTGAAAAGCACCGGCCCCAAGACAGATCCCTGGGGCACTCCGCTTTCCACCTCTCTCCATTGTGAAAATTGCCCATTGACCCCCACGCTCTGTTTCCTGGCCCTCAACCAATTCTGAATCCTGCCCTCTTATTCCCTGACTGTGAAGTTTCTTCAGCAGCCTTTGGTGGGGGACAGTGTCAAACGCCTTCTGAAAATCCAGGTATATGATATCCACAGGTTCACCCACATCCACCTTTTCAAAGAATTCCAAAAGGTTTGTGAGGCAAGACTTACCCTTACAGAAGCCATGCTGACTTTCCTTTAGCAGTACTTGTTCCTCTACGTGTTTTAGGATTTTATCTTTGACGAGGCTTTCCACCATCTTACCCGGAACAGACGTTAGGCTGACCAGCCTGTAGTTTCCAGGGTCCCCCCTCCTCCCTTTTTTAAAGATTGGTGTAACATTGGCTATCCTCCAATCCTCTGGCACTGTGGCTGTTTGAAGGGACAAGTTGCATCCTCTAGTTAAGAGGTCAGCAACTTCGTTCTTCAGTTCCTTAATAACTCTTGGGTGGATGCAATCTGGTATACACTTGGGTGTCTACCGACTTGCTGCGGCTCTGAGCTGTGACAGGCCCCGTGAGCCCGATTTGGCCTGGCTTGCTGCGGAGAGGAGTGCCACAGCCCTGCCCACAGGGCTTGCATTTGCTGGGAGCCGGGCAGGGGCCTGGGGGGGGGGGAGTCCAGCTGCCTGCCACAGTGTCACTGGCTGCCAGTTGCTGGGGCTTCCAGGCAGTGGTGAAATTCAGCCAGTTCTCACTGACTCTGCAGAACTGGTTGCTAATTTTAGGTTGGGAGAGGGAAGAAAGGCAGCGGCCGCCCTGAAGGCCATAGAACCGGTTGTTAATGTATTTGAATCCCACCCCTGCTTCCAGGGCCCTGTGCCCAGCATGGATGCACACGCAGGGGGCTTCAGCCGCTGTCTCACGGCCACCCTGAGCGTGCCGTCCTCGCCAGCCTCCCCTGCCTGCCTGCCTGGGCAGCCTGCCTGGGCGCCGTGAAAGGCTCTGCGGGGGCCTGGAGGGGCAGCCTGTCTCCGGCCTTTGTCTCCACCAGTGCGGTGACAGGACCTTCTCAGGGGCAGCGCACAAAGCGCCTCTTTCTTCGGCTCCGGACTCTCCCCCCTCCCTCCTGCCAGCATAAAAGGAGCTGCTCCGTCCCCTCCTGGCCGTGTGGGAACCGGCAGCCTCCTCCCCCCCCCTCGCAGCCAGGAGTTGGTGCCCTTCTCCGGTGGGGCAAGGCAGGCAGCCAAGCCAAGCAGGGCCTGCTGACAAAGGGGGAGGGAGGGCCCAGAGCACCCCCCCCCGCCTTGGCTCTCTCAAGTCACTCCCAGCCTCGCAGGACTCGCCCCAGCCTGGGAGCGCTCAGGCCTTTGCCACCTGCCTGCCCAGCCCCTCCCTGCTGGGTGGCTCCTGGCAGGACTTTAGCCCCGGGAGCGGGCGCGCTGGGGGCCAGAGTCTCCTGCAGGCAGTGCCAGGGGTGGGCTGGTGGGCTCAGCCAGGCTGCTGTGCCCCCCCCACCGATGCTGCCCTTCCTGCGCCCGCTCCTCAGACCAGCCCCCCTCTCGCTCTGCAGGGCCCTGGGGCAGCGGGCAGCTCAGCCGGGGATGGCGGAGAACGGGCAGGCCCGCAGGGAGCGGGTGCTGAGCCTGGGCTCCATGAACCCCTTCGTCAAGAGGGTGGAGTACGCCGTGCGGGGCCCCATCGTGGCCAGGGCCGTCCAGCTGGAGAAGGAGCTGCAGCAGGTAAGAGAGCCGCCTCCACCCCCCCCCCCCGCCACCAGGCCCTTCAGGCACCCCGGGGAGCCTCCTCTCATTAGACATTCCTGGACTGCCAAGGGGGTTCCTGGGGGCCAAGGCAAGGGCTGGGAAGACGGAGGGACGTGAAGTTTCAGGGGAAAGCGCAGGACAGAGTAGTTTAGGAGGACAGCAAAGCAGCCGCATTTTGACCCTTTAATTGACATGGTGTGCTTTGGATGAGGCTGGGAGTTTAATGTGTCACTGTGTGTGATTTAAGTGATCTGGACACACACACGGACACACGGTGCAACACACACACTCATGCAGATGCCCCAGATGTCTTGAGGTGAGTTCGGAGAGAGGAAGCCTTGGGAGGGGCAGACGATCGCACCGCCAAGAACCCCAAGCGCAGGTGGAGGCTCAGCCCACCACGAGACCAGCCTGTTTCTGGCCAGAGGGCAGGGCCAGGGCTTGGCCGTTGCCACCGAGATTAGCTAGTCGGATGAGTCCTTGGCGGGACGGTTTTCCTGAGGTGTGTCCCTCGGGTGGCCGTCCCAACACTGCCGAGGGGTGTGTGTGCTCCTTCTCGGGCCCACCGAGTGCAGGGAGGGTGAGGGTTCCGCTGCCCCTTACACCATTGGCTCATCCTTCCCCCCCCTGCAGCAAAAAGGCTCCCCCTCCCTATGCTGTGATCCTCTGGGAATCCCCCGCACGGGACTGGGCAGTGTGTAGGGGGGCGGGAGAGGCACTCCTGGGCAGAGGGCCGCCTTTGCTTGGTGCGAGTGCTCAAGGCCACCTTGCCCCCTGGCAGTCTGGCTCAAGGCCACGTGCCTCCTGCCCCCTGGGTCCCGGGAGAGTCTTTCCAGGAGAGGGTCCTGAGGAGCTGCCGAGGTCTGCCCTGGACATCCAGTCCGGCTCGAGGCACAGGAGCTCTGCCAGCGGGGACGGCAGCAGCCCAAGCCCGGCTCTCCGGCCCGGCCCCTGGCCTGCCAGTCGTCTCTGGCCATCGCCTTCGCGGCATGTTCTGTCCCCTGTGTCTGGACGGACACCGAGGTTGTCTGCCTCCCCCTCCCAAAGGCCCTCGAGGCAGTTCAGGCTGGCCTCGACATACAGCTCCTCCTCCACCCCCACCCCCCACATTCAGAAGCAGCACAGGGGGTGGTGGCCATGGGGATCCCACCGGCCGCCTCTTCTTCCTCTCCTCCTCCTCCTCCGGTAGGGGGCGCAGTCCACCTCTGCGGTTAATCAGGGGCTGAAACGGAAGCCCATATATATTGGTCAGGAGAGTGAGAGGGAACCCCCAGCTTCAAGGCAGTGGGCCTCTGAATAGCTGATACGGTGTGTGTGTGTTAAACTATGGGGAGGGCGGCGGCTGTCGCCTTCAGAGCCTGCTTAGTGAACACCTTTGGGCTGATCTGCCGGGGCTGGTCGGGGGTGCCCCTCCCATCAGCCCCACCCACCCATCCCAGGCCGGAGTCCAGCTGGCCCAGAGACGCTCCCGTCTCCCTTGCGGTGGCGTGAGAGTGCCGGCCCCCCCTGCGAGCGCCACCCCGTCCCTTGTGCTGCTGCCATGGCAACCTGCACGGTGTGTGCCTCTGAATGGGGGCGCTTGGCTCAGGCTCTGGGCTCAGCCCCGCACAACCGAGGCCCCGCCAGGCCAAGGGAGGTCCCTCCTCCCGTGGGAAGCTGTCGCTCCGCAGTGGGCCCAGCAGGCTGCCACGGACGGTGCCTGGGAGGTCGTCTGATCCAGCCCCCCGCTCAGGGCAAGCAGCATCTGCAGCACCCCTGACAGGGGGCCACCCAGCCTCCCCGGAGGGCCGCGGGACAGGCGCTTCTGCAGTTTTGACGACAGCGGCGTGTGCCAAAGCTGCAGGCTCCGCCGTGGCCCCTCTGGTGGAACCGGCCTGGTGGCACGGGACGGCCACGCCAGGCTGCCGGGTCCTGCACTGGGACCCCTCTGGCTTCTCCCCACTCCCTGACGGACACTTTCAGTGGGGCAGTCCCAGCCCTGCAGGCCTTGACATGGGCAGGAGCCCCCGGTCAGTGCTCCCCCTGGCTGCCCCAGATGGCCCCCTCCAGGTCCACAGTCAGGATTCGAGAGGTGGGGGGTGACTCTTCCATCAGGGCGGGCAATTGTGTCTGTTTTACCAAAAATGTGAGGGGGAGCAAACTGTGACTCAGGGTGGGCAATGCCCTCCATCTGGGAAGGTGACATGGGGAGGAGGTTGTCCCTGCATTACGGCACAGAAGCTACACCTGCTGAACTTCCACCTGCCAAGGCAACCCCTGTCCCACTCCTCTCGTTCCAGGGGGTGAAGAAGCCCTTCACAGAGGTGATCAGGGGCAATATCGGCGATGCCCAGGCCATGGGGCAGAAGCCCATCACCTTCTTCCGGCAGGTATGACCGCCAGGGGGCACTGGCAGCCCAGGCTGGGCAGGGGCAGGTGGGGGGGGGGGCAGGATGAGAGCTGTCAAGCGGCCCAGCGTCATGAAAGGCAGGAAAAGGGGCCCGCCTCCCACCCCCCCTTCCGTGTCTCCGGCTTCCTAGAGGTGGGGCAGGGGTGGGGAGCTCGGTTTCCATCATGCCTCCCTGCCCAGGGGCCTGCCCAGGCTCCCCCCCCCCCCGCACACACCCTGCTGATCTGGTCTCAGAGGACCGCAGGGGTCTTCGCTCCCAGCCCCAAGGCAGCAGGGATGGGGGGGGGACGACACCCTGTGCTGTGGCTCTCCAAACCAACCAGGGCCTTGCAGAGGGCAGCCATCAACATGTTTTTTCCCCGCCTGGACTCTGCCATGGCTGGAGCCTGCAGGCTGATGACCAAGACGAGGGGGATTCTGTGCATGTGCAGAGTCACAGGCAGCCCGTTCCTCCCACCTCCTGCATCCCCACCCATGTTGCTGGCGGGGAGAGGGAGGGGGCACAGCTCCAGGCAAGGGAAGTGGAGCCACGGGAAGGAGCAGTGTGTGTGGGGGGGGGGCTGGGCTCAGTGCGGTTTCTACAGGGAGGGGCCACAAAATGGCAGGAGCCTGAGCACCTGTGTTTTGTGGCCCCTTGCCTCCAGAGCCATTCGCAGCTTGGAGAGCAGAGCCCCTGAGCCACGAATGGCCCTGAAGGCATGGGGGAGGGGCCGTGTTACCCACGTTTAGTGTTTTGCCCCCCTTCTAGGAACACCAC